>JANPWX010019568.1:0-14478 GCA_024734555.1 Trochalopteron elliotii
ATTTACAAGCGTTAACCCTCCTTTCTAAAGACACCCACGGCACATGCCCGAGCTCTCAGAGCTCTGGGGATGGGAACGGCCAAGCCCTCAGAGCCTGCTTCTCTGCGAAGGGATGGAAACTGATGTCAACTGAATATTTGAAAATATTCAAAGTATTTTAGCAATAAGAGCTTCAAAAACTTAAGTTGTAAAAAATAACAGAATATATTTTCCTGTTCTAGGAATACAGTTGCGTGTGACTGTCACGTGGCACAAGAGGGAACATCGGTTTGAGGACAATTGTGCTGCTCCTGTAGCTGTTGGTTGCTTTCCTATTCCTGACCAGCTTTAGCACCCAAAGGATTCCCAGCTCACTGAGGCTGGGGAGAAGCAATACTAAAGCTCCTGTGTAATGGGCAGATCTAAGATCCTAATTCCAGTTTTGTAGTGGTTTGAAAGCAAAATGAGTGAGAGGCTCCAAGTCAGAAATACAATTTAATAAGAAGAAAATAAAAGGTAAAATAAAATAGTTTAAATGCAATAGTACAAAAGACCACTGACAGAGTCAGAATACACCCTGAGCAGGGTGATGGAAGCAGTCCAGATGAGGGGGTCTTCCTGAAGCTGTGATCCAGTAGAAAGGTCTGGTAGCTCTGGTCCTCTGGGAATCCAGTGGGGAAGGGCCCCTGTACTGTCCCAAATCCCAGATTATATCCAGGTGAGAATGCTTGGCTCCTCCCCCTGGGCGGAGCATCTCACAATGGGATGATGAGTCTTCCAGGGGGTCCTTGATGGCCCATTAAAGAGAGAGAGCTCCTGGAGGGAGTTATCTGTGAGTCCTGCAGCAGGCATTGATGGGCCATTAACAGAAGTCACATTAACAAAAGAAGGAGCGGGGACCTGGGAGAACACTGCTTCAGCAACTGGATTTAACAGTTCCTGAAGATGGAGATGGAATACTTTGTGCATATCCTATACTACAACCCTATCCTATACTACAGGAGAAATTTTTATACACTTTGTCCTTAAACACAGCACTGAGCCCTCGGCAAACAGATGGTTTGACCTTCCTCCTGTCTCACTTGTCGGAGCGGGTTGGGCTGCGCGTGGCTGAGTGTCTGTCTGCGAGCAGAGCGGGGTGGCTCTGCCATCTGCCAACTGGCTCTGGACTGGCTGGATCCAACTGTCATCTTTGGGAATGGACCCAGCATCGGCACAAGCAGATCCCTGGCAGCACCTGTGGGGTTTGTCGCCCTGATTCAAAAGCCTTCTGATTGTTTACATTCTTGAACTGGGGTTTCTCATGAATGTACCATTAATAAAGTAGATTGTTCTCATTTTTCTCTGTGATAGACTGCTGAATTGACCACTGAGGTCAGAGAGGTGTCCCTCCTGTCCTCCAATCCTTGATCAAATTCCAAATCCTATTTAAACCCAAAATCATAATAAACTACCTTCCTTCTTTGCCTCGCTTCAACCTGCCCGTGTGCGTGTCATTCTTTTGTGTCATAAATTGCGACAGGGGTTCAGAACCCGAGCGCTGAAAAGCGGCTCTGGGAAGGAAAAAGACTCAGTGTGGTGGTGTCGTGCTGTTGGATACAATCACAATCCAGAATAAAAGGAGCAGTCCTGCAATGGCTGTGACAAGTGACTGGAGCAGACCAAATGGAGTTTGTTTTCCTGCTGTCCCTGGCGTTTAGGAGCCAGAGGGCTGTGCAGCTGGTGCTTTGTACCGCGTCATTCCGCCCGACTCAAGGAATTGAAGGGAACAGTCACAATCTGTGTGAGAGCATCACATGCCTGGGCAAGATGAAAGGGACCCCAGGGAGGCCTTGGCATCTGTCACTGGCACTTTGGAGAAGGAGGAGAGCACAGAATGCTGTGTGGGGTTTGACCTAGGGGGCTTTTGTAGCCACAGTGTGTGGGTGAATCTGCTGGTCCCTAACAGGGCCGGGGGTTTTTGAGTCACAGCCCCTGTTGTGCCTCAGTTCTGCTGCTTTAAGGGGGCAGTACTGCAGGTTTTAGACAAAGGGAATTGCAGCTATGGATTTATGGAAGGACCTGGCTGGCTGGACTGTGTTTGTCCAAGCTGTCCTGCTTTCCCTGGACAAGGAGATTACTTGTTGATCAGATGGCAGGGTTCAGATGGAGGGGTTGTGCTTGGAGGGCAACATGCACAGCAAGGCACAACTTCCCCTTCTGTCCCTGCGCTCAGTGTCTGCATGAGTCACATCCCGTCTGTCCCTCTGTGGAGCCAAGAGGGGAGATAGGGGGTTGAAACAGAAATTTGGGCTGTGCTGGTACAGCCCACGCTGGCACCAAATGTGGATCAGGGCCAAAGGCTCCTGCTCCTCCTGGACAAATAACTCTTGTCTTTGGTGGACAGCAACACTTTGAGCCTCAGGCTGCTTACTGCATCCCTGTCCTTTCCCAGCCTTGTCCCCTGGGACAAACCACCAAGTCGCGGTGTCCCATGGAGGTAATTCTCAAAATAAGGTCAGGAAAAGGGGAAGGAGGGATGAACCCTGCAATGTGCTGGCCTGTGCACCTGAGGAGCTGTTGGTAGGAAGAGCCTGTGGAGATGCTCAGCCTTTTAGAATTCATAGATTGTTGAGCCTTTATTCCTACAGGATCTTGGGGAAGCGCCGTGCTGGATGGAGAGAACGAGAGCTTTGTCTCTGCCAAGGCCAGTAGTGCAAGGGGGGATCTGCTCAGGGCTTTGCAAAGTGGTGATTGCAGCTCAGACAGGGTTGAGGCCAGTGTGGGTTGTTGCAGAAGTGGGAGCAATGCACATCTTTGGGAGAGGTGATGGTCCGTAAAACCCTTGTTAACACTCAGGAAATCCTTAGTGATGTGAGCTGGGGCCAGTCACCATCTCTTCACATCTCTGCCTGGCAAATGAGGGAATGTAGCTCATCAGAGTTGTGGATTTCTGCAGAGCTTCACAAGAGGGCAGAAAACAGCTGCAGAAAAGTGAGTGACTCTGAGAGCCTGACAGTGACTTTCTGATGGAAAATTCTTAGGGAAGCTCGGGTCTGCTTGGAGGCAGGAGCGTACTGCAGATTTGCCAGCAGAGCTGGCATAAACATGGAGCAGAGAGCAAAGCCAAGAGCAGCATCCCTGCCGAGAGCACCCTGTGTGAGCAGCTCTGCTTTTTGTATGAGCAGCCACAGCCTTCTCCATCCCTCTGTCTCCTGGGGATGGCACAGGGGATTTATTCCAGATGCAAATGTGGGGAGAGCGGGAAGGAGAAATGAAGTTATGGGATGGTGTTTACTCAGGGTTGTGGGAGGTTTGAGAAGGCGTGGCTGGATGTGGTTATTACCTTGCTCAGTTCAAATTCAGCCCCTCTTGTCCCAAAGACACTTCTCCTCCTGTTTCCCAAACAGGAATTGGGGTTTACCCCTGGAAATCGGTGTGCTGGAGGGAGAAGGGAGTTCTCCCTGGGGCAGATAAACCACTGGCTGTGCCCAGTGGTGTCCAGGGAGACCCATCACCCTGAGCGTGCCTTGCTTAGACCCAGCCTCAGGAAAACTCTGCCACGGCCACATCGAAGTGACCAGCCATGCCCAGGGGAGCTCTGAGTTTGCCAGCTCCAAGGAATCTGTAAGAGGGATTTCCATGTGTGAAATTAAAGTCATCACCCATGCAAACAAGCACTTAACCCCCACTTCTCCAGCTCCTGTACCCAGGGGCTTTGGAGATGTGCCATGTGTCTGGCACCACAGGCAGGAGCAGCCAGCAGGCCCAGCTTGTCCCTTTCCACAGCTGAGCCCCGGGCAGCCCTTCTCTCAGCGTGGAGAATGAAGTGAGTGTCTTTGTATCTTGACAAGGAGAAGGAAGCTGGAAATGCTGTTTTCTCCCTTTTCCTAACCAGCTCTTTGAACCTTGGGCTCTAACTACTCAGTACAAAGTTTCTCCAGGGCTGAAATAGGTGTTGGATGTTGTTTTCCTTTCCCCCCCATTTCTAACAGAGAGAAGACAGCCTCAGGCTCTGGATATTTTTTCTCTCCTCCATTGATTTGTCTTGAGGAGCAGAGCCCAGGAGTCCTGACTTGCATCCTCCCTGCTGCCTGCAACCCCCAGACAACACCCAGCCCCTCGCTGTGGGAGCAGATGGAGAACCACAGAGCAGATGGATGCCTGATGGGAGCTTATGGTGTAACCCCACAAGACCCCCCAGAATGCTCCAGGTTGCAAACCAGCACAACAGAGAGCAGGGCAAGGATGGATCCAGCACACCAAGAATTAATCTTACACTGCCTAAGTGCTGGAAAGAGCCTGGGGAAACACAGCAGCTGTTTAGACTCAGATTTAAACTAAACATCCTGCAAAGCAAAGCCTTGCCTCTTAAAAACCCTCACCTGTGAGGTGGAATTCTCCTGAGATGTCCTGGCAGCCAGGCTGGCTCCCAGGGAAGTGCAGAGTCCGTGGCACCTCGGCCACCAGTCTTCCCCTCATGGGGACTCTGGCCTGGAGGTGGGACTTGCTCATGTCGATCTGCTTTAGGAAATCAGTGCCAAAGTCCTTAAAATAATTTACAAACCAGTTTTGCTTTGCATTATTTAAAAGGAACTAAAAATAAATCTTTAGTTGTAAAGCAAAATAAAAACACTGCCATCTTTCATTGCAGTCATTATACAGTAGCTGGCATTCTTTAGACAAAGCTTAAAATAACCATGAACATACCAGTGAAAATAAATGTGTGAGTCATGTTTGTTAACGCGGGATTAGAAGTATTGCTCCTGGCTCCCCTCCTGTGTAGCATTGCCTGCTCTTTCAAGCAGATACAAGGTTTTGGCTGGGCTGGTGAAAGAAAATTCCTGATCCATCAATTCTAGGTCATCCAGAGAGGGACCTGTGTAAGGCAGTTTTAAGCCAGGGATTATTTTTTGTTGATTTGTCAATCTCTGGTACTGTGGTGTCGTGGATATTGTGTACTGTGAACTGATGGTGGGAATTAGATTTATACTTCACTCTTTTGCTGTGTAAGCCTGGTTTTGAGGGGTTAAATGCCAGAATGGTTTGGGTTAGAAAGGATCTTAAGACTCACTCCCCTGGCATGGGCAGGGACACCTTCCACTGTCCCACGTTGCTCCAAGCCCTGTCCAACCTGGCCTTGGACACTTCCAGGGATCCAGGGGCAGCCACAGCTTCTCTGGGCAACCTGTGCCAGGGCCTCCCCACCTTCTGAATAAAGATATTCTTTGTAATATCTAATCTAACCCTGCCCTCTCAGTTTAAAACCATTGCTCCTTGTCCTGTCACTATCTGCCCATATAAAAATCCTCTCTCTCTCCTTTTCCTAAGCCCTCAAGGTTCTGGAAGGCTGCAATGAGATCTCCCCAAAGCCATCTTTTTCCATCCTGAACAAAAAACAGGGAAAACTCACTGTAATATTCATCTCCAGAGGTGCTGTGTGCTGGGCTGACTCCTGCATTTCTCTGCTCCCCTTTTATGACTCTCCTCCCTGGGGCTGGAGTGGAGACAGGAGGAGGGTGGTACCAGCATGGCATTTCCAGAAGTTGCTCATGGGCTTCAGGCTGTGTGTGGTCCATCATCTGCTTTTTGACTGCAAAACCCCCAGATTTCCTCTTTAGAAGAGACGGGTGCTGGCATTTTGCTCTCTGCCTCTTGCCTGCAGCTGGGCACAGAGAGGGGCCAGCAAGATGTTGTTCAAATCCCATCTCAGCTCTCACTTTGGAGCAGCAATGGGAGGGGAGAGCAGTGGCCCTGGTCATATGCTGGTGGGCATGGCCAGGCAGCTGGATCTCTGTCAAAGTGCACTCACTCCCTGTGGCCAGAGCAGAGGGAGTTTGGGACAGCAGGACAGGACAGATGCTGCTGTTGTCCCTGTGCGTTGCTCTCATGGAGGTTTTGGGGTTGTAGTGGTTTGAAAGAAAAACAAGTGAGAGGCTCCAAGTCAGAAATACAATTTAATAAGAAGAAAGGAAAAAAAAAAGTAAAATAAAATAAAATAAATGCAATAATACAAAAGACCACTGACAGAGTCAGAATACAACATGAACAGGGCGATGGAAGCAGTCCAGGTGAGGGGGTCTTCCTGAAGCAGTGATCCCATAGAAAGGTCTGGTTGCTCTGGTCCTCTGGGAATCCAGTGGGGAAGGGCTGCCTGTACTGTCCCAAATCCCAGATTATATCCAGGTGAGAATGCTTGGCTCCTCCCCCTGGGCAGAGCATCTCACAATGGGATGGTGAGTCATCCAGGGGGTCCTTGATGGCCCATTAAAGAGAGAGAGCTCCCGGAGGGAGTTATCTGTGAGTCCTGCAGCAGGCATTGATGGGCCATTAACAGAAGACACCCCAGAGGGAGGGGTCTGGGAAAACACTGCTCCAACAATTGGATTCAACAGTTCATGAAGATGGAGATAAAATACTTTGGGCACATCCTATATTACAACCCAGGATAGGGGTGCTTTGAGGAGACATCAGTGACCCTGTGTAGAGCAGCTGAATCTCCAGGGCTTAACACCTCTGACAGCCCAGCTCTGCTGAGTGTTGCTCTGGCAGGAGTTACCTTCCTGCCTGCCTGGAGGTGACTGTCCCAGCAGGAGGGATGGCTCAGTGCTCACACGTGTCCTCACCCCACTGCCGGGGCTCACAGCCCGGCCCCGCAGCACGAGCTGGGGTGACAGTGATTGGAGCCAGGCAGTGACATGCAGCGTCCAGGAGGCCAGAGACTGCAGTGACAGCTGGCCTTTTGTGACAAGACAGGTCCAGACAGTCAGAAAGGATTTGGGAGAGACAGGAGAGCTCATGTGGAAGATGCAGAGCAAGGATTCAAGCAAGCAACTGATCAAAGACCTTTCTGAAGTGACCTGTAGTGAGATGTGGAGCCTCAAATCAGAGACAGAATCATGGAATCTTGTAATCCAGAATGGGTTGGGTTGGAAGGAACTTTAAAGATCATGCAGTTCCAGTCCCTAACTGGGCAGGGACACCTTCCACTAGACCAGGTTTCTCCAACCTGGCCTTGGACACTTCCAGGGATGGGGCAGCCACAGCTTCTCTGGAAGACCTGTGCCAGGGCCTTACCACTCTCACAGGAAAGTATTTCTTTCTAACATCTAATCTAGATCTATTTTCTTTCAGTTTGAAAGAAAGAGGAAAGTAAATCTTTCCCTCTTGGTCTGTCATTACATCTCCTTGTAAAATATTTCTCTCTGTCTTTCTTGAAGACTTCCTACACGAAAACAGCCCTTTAATCCACATAACCCATCTGCATTCTGGTCTGATGCCCTGGGTCCCCCTCCGGGAAGGTCTCAAATGGTGCAAGATGTATTTTAACTCTGCCTTGGGGTGATTTGCACCTGGACTTCAGCATCCTCCTCCTCTAATCATCCACCCCATGGCTGGCAAAGTGGGAAATATGAATCATGTTCCCCCCCATAATCTTTGTATTTCCTGGTGTCAGCCTCCTTCTGCAGGGGATTTCCGTGTCTTCCTCTTTTCATAAGAGGAATTCTTTAAATATCCCAGTCCAAATATAGGCCAGCAAGAGGGATTGCTTATATTTCTAATTAAAGAAAAACCCCAACCCACCAGGACTGGATTGCACTGCCTGGTACAGCACAGTTGTATCTCTAGTGTGATTCTCTTTCTTACTTATTCTGTCTCTAGATCCTTGGCTCACATTTTTCGGGGCAGACACAAGCTGGGAACTCCCACCTTGGGAGGAAAATCAGGAAAAAAAGAGACTGAAGAATAATCTGAGTGCTGGTGCATGTAGCTGACAGAAAGCATTAGCGTTGAGGTCCTCAGACAGAACTTGGCTTCATTAGACAAGTTAGTAGTGATGCATATTAATTGAGGAGGAACACATTTTTGTTATTTATGAGGGAGAAAAATGCATTTTCCTATGAATATTTAATGAAGCATCCCCTTCCCCCCTGTTCAGATTTTCCTGCTTGTTTCAGCCAAGTTCAAATGGGCTTCTGGGCAGAAGGAGCCAAACTCATTGTTGTGCCATCTGAATAAACAGCCCTGATTTGTGACCTCTCCTGTCTCAGGGGCTTCACACTTCCCTCAGTGGCTCTTAATTCTTTGATTTTTATTACTGCCAATGTGCAAAGTGTCAGAGCTCCCAGTCTGGTGTGAGAATTCCCTCATCCTGCCCCTGATGCTGCCTCCACATGGTGCTCAGGCACTGTGAGACTGTCCAAAATCTCTTTATTCCTGCAGAGACTGAAAATCACAGTTTGAAATCCCATTCCCAGCCCGAGTTTCTGTATCAGTTTGGAGCAGGATTTGGCATTAAGGCCAACAAAAAAGTGGGTCGAGATGCCTTCTACAAGAAGAGGTTCAGCTGGCCCTGGGTGAACCCCAGATCTGCTGCTCTTTTCAGTGCCAGGAGAGATTGGAAACCAGCACTCCCTGAACAATTTTTAGTAGAAATGCCTCGAGAAACGATTCTCCTCTTCCTTCCTCCAGACTTTGATTTTTATCCCTTTGGATTTCTGGTGGTGGGTGGAGGAAGCCGCAAGAAATGTCAGGGCAACCCCGCTTGGCTGGGGGCACATCTGGACATTTTGGGATGACAGTGGCCTTTTCTAAGATCCCCTGGCAAAGCAGAGGCAGAGGAGAGCTCCTTGCTTTCCTCCAGCCCCTGGAAGCCTGGCCTCTGCCACCTGACATCCTCAGCAGCCTGGCACTCGGAGGGCATTGGGCTGCTGGGTGCTGATCCAAGTGGAATCAGACCCTTGGCCAACAGCTCCTTCCTCTGCTTTCCTTTGGCTCCCAAACAGAAGAGAAGAAGCCAGAGGCTGCTGGCGCTCCCAGCCATCAGAGCTGTTCTCCTGCTTCAGTGACAACGTGTTAATTGCCTTCCTAGCCAGTGGCTCTGCTGACTGGCTGCTGCTGGGGCCTGCTGGGGCTCTTTTGTTCTTCTTCCTCTTGGAAATAAAAAAGAAATATCTGCAAAGATATAAGATTGTGCTTTGCCCCATCCCTCCCAGTGAGAAATGCAGTGTATCAGATTTGTGCCCAGAGACCAGGAGAACAACTCTCAGCCCCCTGCACTCCTTCTCTGTGCAACTTGGGGGAGCAGAGGACACAAGTTCCCTTTTTGCCAGCACTGAGGATGGATGCTGCTTCCTCCTGTAGGATTCCATCTCCCCTTGCTTAACCCTGCAGAACAAACAGGGGCTGGCACCTCCTAGGGAGCAGAGTCCTGCAGAAGAGGAATTTGGATGCTGCAGGGCATCTCCTGCTGCACTGAGGAGCACTGAGCACCACTGAGGAACACTGTGCAGCACTGAGGAGCAATGAGGAGCACTGAGGAACACTGAGCAGTGCTGAGCAGCACTGAGCAGGACTGAGGAGCAGTGAGGAGCACTGAGGAGCAATGAGCAGCATTGAGCAGCACTGAGAAACATTGTGCAGCACTCAGCAGCACTGAGAAGCACTGAGCAGCAATGAGCAGTGCTGAGCAGCAATGAGGAGCAATGAGCAGCACTGAGGAACACAGAGCAGCACTGAGAAGCACTGAGCACCACTGAGCAACACTGAGCAGCAATGAGGAGCACTGAGCAGTGCTGAGCAGCACTAAGGAACAGAGCAGCAATGAGCTGCATGATTGCATCCCCCGTGCTGATGCAATGGCCCAGAGGTGGAGCTGTCTTGCCAGCAGAGCCCTGTGCTCCTGCTTTGGGTGACTGTCACACACAGCAGGCAAGGTTATCACGGGTGACAGCCTTGTCACCCCTCTGAGGAGTCACACACCAGCACAGTATCAGTTGCACTTAAATTCACTGAAGACAATAAATGACCCATCTCCCTATTTAGGGTGGGGTGTTCTAATACAGAGGATGGTGTTGCTGTTGAAAATCCTGCCTTGGGAGAGCCTCCTGGCTCCTGCAGCCAGCAGTGTCTGGCAGTTTCTCCTCACCTCGGCTGGCAGCATATTTTCCTGCTGCCCTGGAGCCACGGTGGGGCTGGTGGGTGGCTGTGCTCAGCTCTGTGTGGAGGTGGCAGAGCCCTGCTTTGCCTGCAGGCAGCTCTGATGAGGTTTGGCAGCCCAGAAGAGCAGCCTCGACTCGTTGCCAAACATTTCTCTTTCTGCTTCACGTGGTTTGGCTGGATTGTAACCCCAGAGGTGGGGGCAGACTGAGAACACTTTCAGAGACGGGAGCATGTGGGGACAGTCTGGGTGTCTCTTCATTCCCATTTCTCATTTGTGGCTACACTAAGGTTTAATTTGGCCCTCCAGTGAGGAATTTCCTTCCCCTGTCCCCCTTCCCAAGAGGTGCAAATAATTGCTATGTACTCCTTACATGGTGTTTGGGGTCAGATTCCCATAAAGTGTGGCAGTTCCTGAAATCTAGGGGGAATAATGATGCTCCTTTGGCTGGTCTGAACTCAGAGCTTCCCTGTTGCAATGATTTCTTCCAGTTTGCAAACCCAGACACTGTCTTAGGAAGAGGAGGACTGTGAGGTGGAAGGCTGAGATCACACCAAAAGCCCACAGAAACCATCAGCTCTTTTCCTGCAGACTCTGGGCATGCAATACCTTTTTGACCCATTTATAGCCGGGTCCAACACTGAAAACCACCCACCAGGAAGTGGAGGATGCACCCCAGCCCAAGGGTGTTGAAATTCGTCTCTGTTAAGGATGGAGAAACTTGCTGGAAGAACCTCATTTATAACAGCACCCACCCCAAGCAGATGAGGTGCTTTTTCAGGTAGTGCTTACCTGCAGGGACCCTATAGACTTCCACAGAGAACAGCTGTGTAGCTGTTACTAAAAGGCTGACACATGTGAGTACATAACAGGATGGAAGTCCTCAGCTCCTAGACTTGGATAGGTCTGGATGCTGGACCATGAATTTGAGGACAAATCCTATATATTCATCCTTGAGAAGAAAAGGCTTTGGGGTGACCTAATGGTGGCCTTTCAGTACCTGAAGGGAGCCTACAAGAAACATGGAGAGAGACTATTTACAGGTGCCTGGAGTGATGGGACAAGGGGGAACAGCTTCAAACTCACATTGAGTAGGGTCAGATTGGATATTAGGAAAAATTCTTCCTTGTGAGGGTGATGAGGCCCTGGCACAGGTTGCCCAGAGAAGCTGTGGCTGCCCCATCCTTGGAAATGTTCAAGACCAGGTTGGATGGGGCTTGGAGCAACCTGGAGTAGTGGAAGGTGTCCCTGCCCATATCAGGGGGTGGGGCTGGATGATCTTTAAGGTCCCTTCCAACTCAAACCATTCCTTGACTCTATGACACTTGTTGCACCAGGGCTTCCACCAGCCTTCCTGGAGCTGCCCATAAGTGGTGACAGTGGCTGTGCAGGACATGGCTCCATTCCACACCCCACTGGAATGACCTTCTCCTGTGCCTGTCATAAGTCCCCAGCAGGAGGAGATGCATTATGGTGTCAAAGCTTAAATGCCAACCTGCTTTGGTGCTCCTGGACTTGTCATTCCTGCCTGGGGGACACGGGGAGCCCCCTCCTCCCTCCACGCCCTGTGAGCGTGCACCGGGAAGGGTTTCACGTGGCAAATAGAGCAGAAGGAATTGAGCAGAGCATGTGCTCCTTCTAAAGATAGCACACACTGGGGTTTGCATCAAGGATCCTGCCACGCTGGGCATCCACAGCAGCTCCCTCCCTCCCTGTGTGACAGGTCCCCCGGCATGCTGGAAGGACGCCAGCCCCGGAGTCCCTGGGACTCCCCTGCCCTGCTGCAGTGGGCTAGAAAATGTACACTCACACACAGAGTGTGAAAAGGGGGGGTGGCTCAGGTGCTGCTGGAGCTGCAGGTGTGGTTTGGGGGTCTGTGATGCTGCTGTGAGGTGGGGTAAGGCTGTACAGCTGTACCTGAGCCCAGCTGTGTCCCCCGTGTGACACAGCGCCTCTGCCAGCGAGGAGCAGCAGCCCAGCCCTGTTTCATGGCCTTGTGGCTCCACATCTCATTTACATCACCTCCAAGGCTACCAGAGTGACTCTGTTTTACACCACAATGACACAGACTCCGAGCTTCAGAAGGCTGAAATGACTCCTTTATTTTTGGCATGTGTCTCTCCTATTTACCATTCCACACAGACCAACTCGATTGGTGACACAAAGGCAAACCTCTTCACCCACATTGGTCAGAGCAGAGGGACATCAAGAAGTTGTCCCTCCTAGGAAAAGGAATGAATAACACAGGTACACTTTACAAAAACATTTCTCTTGTTTACAGAAAATTCCCTGGGAAAAGAATTCCAGAAAACCAAAACATCTCAGGCACGAAACCAGGGCTACACCAGAGTGGGTCCCCAAGGTGCTCTCATGGGAACTGTGTGATTTCTTGTTTCCTCTCCCCACCCTGGATATCAGTGTCAGGCTGGGATTCCCCACACAGAGGGAACCCTGTGGAGGCTCCAGCTCCAGGCACTGCTGGGCTACAGGAGCAGATGTAGGATCTGGGCCTGGGATTTCTATGGGATTGTTCAGCACATTAAATCCAACCGTGCCTGCTCGCCTGAAGCTCCTCCATCTGGCACACTCAGCCTGAGCTCACCAGGCTGTTGCTGCTCAGAAGGGACGTGGAGAAGGGGATGGGAGCTGGGAAAGGTGTTTCTGCTCAAAGTAAATCTCAAGCTGTGCAGGTCTTGTGTAACCCTGCACCTCTGCAGTGACAACAGTGAGTGTCACAGGGTCCCCTGCAGCCACCCAGCACCCTGGTTTGCATCAAAATCTGGAGGGTCTGGGTTTTTTGGTGGATGTAATTATGATTCATGATGTCCTTATACAAGGATCTGTGAAAATACATAGTCCTCATGAAGAACTGGCCCTGTGGGAAAGGTGGGAGTCAGGCCCTGATCCCCCTTTTGCAATTAAAAGGAAGAAATCAGCATCTCATATCTAATTCCTGCCCCCTCCCAGTTCCTGGTATTGCAGGGCATCCCTTCCAGACATCAGTCCCTGCTGTGAAATGGGATGAGGCTGACAGCATCACAGCCATCAAAAACCAGGATGAGAGCAGAAAAGACACCACAGTGCACCTGGGGAAAAAAAAAATAACCCTGTCAAGTCCCATTAAAGCAAGAGAATCAGCTGCTGCAGGGCTGAGAGAAAAGCACTGTCTGGTGAGGTCTCATGGGGTTTGACACACGTCCAGCCGTGCCTGCAGAAGGGATTTGTGTTCTCCATGTGGCTGTGGCAGGGCTGGATGGTGTCAGTTTGAGAGCTGCAGTGTTCTGATGGGAAGGAACATCCCTGGCTGTGGGTTTCCCTATGGGGGAAGTGCAGGTTGGGATATGGCAGAAAGCAGGAGGTGATGGAGGGGGACTGGAGACATCTCTGGAGTGTCTGGTGCATTGGACAAGTTCCTGAATTCCTTCTCACCAGCAGCAGGTACTGAGCACTGCTGGGTGTCCCCATCCAAGTTTTTCATGTAGGAGTGGGGAAACCCCTCACTATATGTCACAGCCTCATCTGAACATATTTGTGGTAGGATTTGGGGCCAGCCCAAGCTAAAACAAAGCCCTCAGACCCTTTTCTCTTTCCCTAGGAGGGTGTCAGGGAGTTGAGCATTAAAATCACAGCCAATATACAAGCAGGAACCCTGGAACTTTCCCTCAACTGCCTCCATTTACCCTGAGTTCTCCCCTGGGCTGTTTTGGTTTCCATCAATTGCTGGATTTTAGTGTTTAGCATTCCCTGCCCTCCCTGTTGGGATCCAAATATCCTCAGCTCTGCTTTTTGTCCAGGTTTTTATGCTTGCTTGTTTTCTCAATCCAAACATGGTGCAACAAAACTGCATTTATCAGGGATTAGCTGATCTAATCCCATAAATGTGGTTTTACCTGGTTATCAGGAGCAGGTCAGTGTGCAGGGCTTTCTCCACTGCTGTACTGGGCTAAAGCACTTGTAGATCCCTCCCTGTCAGAAAAACAAGTTTTTCCTTGTTTTTAAGATTATTTTGATGAGGGTTAGGAAAATAGTGGAGATGGCTGCCTGGCTTTGCAGGTTCAATATCCCCTTTTTCCACTTCCCTGTCTCTGGAACCTCAAAAATCACTGCAGGTTTAATGGAGGAATTATTATTAAAAATAAATACAAGCCTGCTTAACAGCCTGGCAGCAGCCGCCACTTGGCTTAAGTCCCTGTGGACAGGATTTTGAAGTTTCCTGAAGCAGCACTGAGGGTTTATTGTGTGCTTAGCTTTGCCTCTGTACCAATAACCCTCCCAAATGCCAGAGACAAATATCTGCCAGCCAGGAGGAGCTGGGCACAATGTGCCTGTTCATGGCAGGCTGGTGGGAGCATGTGGTTCCCCTCCATGGATCTGGCTGCACCTCTGGGTGTGGAATTGGGAAGGGTGGGCAGGAAAACAAACTGGAATGGGGGTGGGAGCTGTCACCTCTGAGCTGGGCACAGGGATCTGCTCTGGCCTGGCATGTGGGGCTCTCAGGGGGGCACATGGGAGTGCTGGAAGTGGCTGTCACCAGGCACTGGTGACATGGAGAGGGGACAGAGGTTGGCTCTGTACTGAGC
>JANPWX010019568.1:14878-37721 GCA_024734555.1 Trochalopteron elliotii
AGGAAGGAAGGAAGGAAGGAAGGAAGGAAGGAAGGAAGGAAGGAAGGAAGGAAGGAAGGAAGGAAGGAAGGAAGGAAGGAAGGGAGGGATGGGCTAGAATAGGACGAGGTGGGAAGGGGTGGGATGGAAGAGATGGGAAGGGAGGAGATGGAATAGGATGGAATTGATGGGACAGGATGGGATAAGAGGGATGGGGTGGATGGGAAGCAAGGCTGCTTTCTCCCTGGTGGTGACTCAGCTGGAAGATGTGAGCTCTGCTCCCACTGCACAGATGAGGGCGTGGCTGGGGGAACCATCTCCACCTTCTCCCTGACACTGTGTTCACACCACTGAGCTTCTGGAGAAACACAGAAGCAGCAGTCTCACAGCAGCACCTTAAAATAGAGATCACACATCCCTCATCACCTCTCACCTGGTGAGAGGGTGTTGGCCTGGTGCTGGGAATTGGGAATAGATCCTGCTGCAGGACGAGCAGTGAAAACAGGGAGAATTCTGCCACCTCTGTGCCAAGGAAGCTGAAATGAGCTGTGGGGCTGGGAGGGGCTGTGGTTTAGTGGTCACTGAGGGACACTGAGGTCAGATGTGGGAGATCTGGTTGTAGTTCCTGAGCTGGAGGAAACCCTGTGCCTCCATTTCCCATCTCTGCAGCAAGGTTAGCACTTCCAGCTGGAGCTTTTTGGAACTAAAGTGGTCTTTCAGTAGGTGTGTGGGCAGGACCTGACACAGGAGGTGGCAGAGCCAGGTGGGGCTTTTGGGTGTAGAGTAGGAGACACTCTCCTGGTGTGTAGCCCTAGTTCGTGCCTGAGGTGTTTTGGTTTTCTAAAATTCTTTTCCCAGGGAATTTTCTGTAAACAAGAGAAGTGGTTTTGTAACTGAAAACTTGGTTTACATTTTTTCCCTAGGAGGGACTTCTTGATGTCCCTCTGGTCTGACCAATGTGATTAAAGACGTTTGTCTTTGTTTCACCACTCGAATTGGTCTGTGTAGAATAGTATAAAAAAGAGACACATCCCAAAAATAAAGGAATCATTTTCAGCCTTCTGAGGCTGAAGTCTTTGTGTTGTTGTAGTGTACAACAGCATCACTGGTGGGGGTTACCAGCATCACCCCACAGCACTGCCCCGTTGTACACAGCACTGATGGAAGGCCCACAGGTGTCTCAGGGGCACATGTTGGATGCTGGAGGTGATGCAATGCATTCCAGGCTCTCCAGGAATGTTTCCAGCAGTTATGAGCACCCCTTGTGCTCAGCAGGACCCATGGCAAGGAGGGACAGCCTCTCCTTGGTGTGGGATCCATGGTTTGGGATATCTGCTGGAGTCAGTTTGCACCCTCCAGTGCCAGACTCTGCTGAGGGCTCCAGGGTGGGTTGGTTTGTTTGTCTGCTGCCCTTCTGTTTCCAGCACTTTCTGGAGAATTTGCAGGATGTTCTGTGAATCTGGGAAGGGGTGATTTGGTTTGGGTGGAGGCTCTGCCACAGCCAGAGCCTGATGCTGCCTGAGTGTCACTTCCCACGTCGCAGCTGTGGGGACCAGATCTGAGGTCTGACCCTGGGTTTCTGTGTCAGGGCTCTTCAGCTGCATTGCTGAACTGAACTTTGCAGAAAGGGCTTTTTCTCAAAAAAGGAAAAAAAAAAAGGGAGCCTGGATCTGTCAGGCTTTTGGGAATGTCAGTTTGAGGCAAGCAGGGCTGGTAATCAACGGTGCCAGATTCAGTTCATTCAACTTGCTTAATGGAATTTCTAATCAATTTTCTTAACAGCCCCGAGTCTGAATGGCCTCCTAAGGACTTAAATTCTGGAAGTGCCAATTCTCCAAGCACCCTAGGAAGAACAAAGGCTTGTCATTCTCCTAGCAGCTTCCTTTGCAAAGCAAAAAACAAACCTCCTCCTCCCAGCTGCGACTATAAAACGAACACAAAAAAAAAAAACCCAAGGTGCAAAACATTTTGTCCTAAATCTTGTTGTTAATGATGTTGGTGGAAATGACAGGCTTTGAATAGATAGAAAAGTGGGTTGTTAGGGCTTGGGAGGATGCAGCTGGTGCTTGTACAATGGCAAATGAGGCTGCTGGCAGCAGGCTGGCCGTGGGGTTACTGAGGAGAAATGAAAGATGTTATCAGCTTCCTTCAGTGTTTCCCTATCAGCTGCTGCAGATGGACATGTGGAGTTTAACCAGCTCTAGATAGCACAGAGGTTAAATAGACGTTTCTCTTAGATGAGAGCATCCCTCAAATTGCAATTACGCCTGGGAAAGAACAAAGGCTTGGATCTGTCAAATATTTCTGCAGTGGAGAGAGATTTGCATCTGATTTTAACACGTGCAGCTCTGTGAGAGTCTGGCTGGCAGCTGAAGGTGTCTGGGGGAAGATTTGGTGAAACCTGGGAGATTTTCTGCCCTATGGGAAACACCTCCATGCTTGTCAGCACATGAGCAGGAGCCGAGTGGTGCTGGGGCTCTGGATGTGGCACAGGAGGAGGAGGAGGAGGGGTGGTGTGTGGGTGTCTGAAGTGCAGGTGAAGGGAGGAGGTTGGGTGGCTGTGCCTTCCCAGCCTCCCCAGGGACAGAATTCCTGTTCAGTGAGGCAGAGAGCAGCATCTGTATTGCAGCAGAGCCAAGAACTGAGGGCAGCAGGTTTTCTGGCTGAGCTTCTGGCACTTGGCTGAGCTCCAGGGACCTGCAAAGATTGTTCTTCAATCCTCAGATGTGAACCTTCCAACCCCCCAGCAATGGCTGAAAACAGTCTTTTTTTCTTATTATTTTATCCTCATATATTTATGGTTGGGTCAGGCTGAGATGAGAAGCAAAGTGGTCACCCAGGGGATCCTCAGCTCTTCATCCCTGGCATCACTCCTGGGTGTCCACCCCTGCCCAGGGGACTGGGAGCTGAGGGGACAGTTTTGCCCCCAGACCTCACAGCTCACACAACTGTGAGTCTCCAAAAACAGGAACAAAAGAAAGGAACAGATGAGATTGTGAATGTGAAGCCAGTTTTTTTAACACCTCACCGTGCCAGTTTTGGACACATGAAGGACAAAGCAGACACCAGAAGATCAGGCAGGAAAGCTTCTATTTTAATTTTCTGACTCCATCTTTTATACATTTTGATCAGAAGGCAAAAGATTGGCTAGACAGGTTGCCACCTTCTTGACCTCATTGGTGAACACCACCATCAATCATATTTCTCCTCCCAGAGGAGAAATATGTAAACAAAATAGATAAATTCTAAATATATACATAGTTTACACGAAGCTGTGTGAGAATCTCCACTACAAACTGCAAACACTGAAAAGCAGGAAAATTCAGGGCAACACCTCACCTGCACAACCAAAAAATTCCCAAGCCTAATCCCTGCTTTCCTAGACAGGGAGAGCAGGAGATTCTGTCTAGCTGGAGGTCAGCAGAGCAGTTTAAATAGGGAAACACAGAGATTATTAGGTAAAATGGAGAGATTGGGGGATTAGTGCAAGAACCAGAAAGGATTTGGTCACTGCTGAGCTTGTTTGGATAATGCACAGAAGCTCTTCCCAAGAAGAGCAGCAGCAGCTTCATGGGATGTATCCAAAGTAATAGGCTCAGCATCCAGCAAAACTGAAGGAGACAAATAGAAATTAAGTCAACAGCTTTGTTCTGTCTTTCTGCCACTGGGGCCCAGCTGGTGTTAAAACAGGATAAGAGACAAAGTCCCTGTCCTCAGGTGGCTGAGATGAATGGCTGTGTCTGCTCCAGGACAAGCCAATGGCTCTGCTACAGCCTCTCCCCTTGCTGGCTCATGGAGATAAAGTTTTCTTCTTAAGCAAAATTGCATTTTTCAGTCAAGCTCTACATTTCAAAAAGAATTAATATGAAGCTGGGCTAAGCTGTGTGTCTGTATCCGGGAGGCTCAAGTGCTAAAATATTTGTCAGGGAGATGCTCCACCTCTTCTCTCCTTTAAATTGTGCCTCTGTTTCCATCATGTTTTGAGCTGAGGCCCTAAAATTTGCAGTTCAAAGACTGTCTCTCTATGGGAGTATTTGTAAGATGTAGGGAAATAAACTCAGCCATGGAATAAAGAGAGAATGGAAAAAGTAATGGAAATTTTGCACAGAGATGAGGTGTAACATTGAAGGGCTCCTCCAGCTCTGCTGCAAGCCAGGCTTGATGTGGGAATTACAGGGCAAGAATTTTTTATGTTAAACACAAAGGGAAACATTCCTGGTAAATCTGTACCAACACCCAACCAGACGTGGGGAAGCCCAGAGCACTTCCCTGAACTCTTTGTCAAATGAGAATGGATTTAATCAGTGCTTAGGGGTCACAGTTTGGGGGACATTTCCCAAAAATGGCTAAGCCAATGCTCTTGGAACAGTCTTTTACTAGAGGCATGAATTTTTTGTAGCACAAAGCTCTTTTGGGTTCTTTTTTTTATTATTATTATTGTTTTAATAGCAAGTCAGATTTTTAGAGCAGCTCATGGCAGAACATAGTGCCAAAAATGTCACCCCTCCCAGTTTAGAGCATCTTCCAGGGTGCTGTAACAATGCCCAAGGCACTGCCTTGTGCCCCAGCAGGATCTCCAAACTGTGTCACCTTCTCTCCTTGCTCTGCAGGAGGGGGAACTGGAAATAAGGTCAGTTCCTTTCCCCAGCAAGGGACAGGACATCGATTGGTGCAGAGGGTGGGGGGATGGAAGGGGAGGGTCTCCTTGAACAGTTGGACTCGGTGATCTTGGGTGTTTTCCAACCCTAATGATTCTCTGATTCCTTAGAAAAGGGTTTTTAATCATTTGCACTTCATTTGCACTGAACACGTGCAGCTGGGAGGTGGCTTCCCTCAAGGACAGGGCTTTGGGGAGGATTCACCGTGAATGCTCAGTACCACAAGCAGGAGCTGAAATCTGCCTTGAACAGCTGATCTTTAACTTAAAAACTCCAAATCCACACGCTGGGATTTGAATACTTCCCCCATCGGAATAGTTCCCCCATACTGAACACTTCCCCCATCCTTTTCCTTGTGCCTTTCCCAGTGCTGGGGTGGCCACAGGCTTCTTGTCACAATGAGGGGCTGCAGTGGTGGCTGCACCCCCCGTGCCCCGCTGTCCCCATGTCCTGTGTGTGTGCTGGGACAGCTTGTCACAGACACTGGGACACACAGGAGCACACAGACTCTGTGGTCACACTGCCTGCCTGGCTCAGCAAGATCAAGAGGCTCAGTGAAGTTGTCAGAGGTGTGCTGGGTATCCCCCAGTGCAGGATTTGGCCCAGATTATCCATCTGCCAAAGGAAGAACACGTTACAGCACAACCCTCAGTAAATCAGGAATGCTTTATCAGCTCTGGAGCCTCCCTGGGGGCTGTGTGTCCTACATAGCCATGGAGTGGCAGGAGGAGGTTACATGACAACCCATAAACTTGCTCTCCTTCTGGGTGACTCAGGGCTGCAGCCACAGAGGCAGCAATCCCTCACTGCCTGGCCTTGGCTTTCACCTGGTATGGGCTCCATGGCCCTGGAACCAGCTCTGTGTTCATGCAGGACCCAGCTCCTGGGGTTTGGGACAGCAGTGTCCCCTGATGCATCTTCCAGAATGGTCACAACATCCCCATGGAACACTCCAGGCCAGGGGCAGGGTGGCTGGAAAGCTGGAAAAGGCCCTGGGGGTGCTGGTGACAGCAGCTGGACACGAGCCCAGGGGTGCCCAGGGGGACAACAAGGCCAAAGGCAGCTGGCTTGGACCAGGAACAGGGTGTCCAGCAGGCCCAGGACAGGGATTGTCCCTCTGCTCTTGGCACTGCTGAGGCCGCACCTCCAGTCCTGGGGTCAGTTTTGGGTTCACCATGACAAGAGGGACGTTGAGGGGCTGGAGTGTGTCCAGGCAAGGGAACAGAGCTGGGGAAGGGTCTGGGGCACCAGGAGGGGCTGAGGGAGCTGGAAAGGGGCTGAGCCTGGAGAAAAGGAGGCTCAGGGGGGACCTTGTGGCTCTGCACAGGAGGGGACAGCCGGGGGGGTCGGGCTGTGCTCGCAGGGAACAGGGACAGGAGGAGAGGGAACGGCCTCAGGCTGGGCCAGGGGAGGCTCAGGGTGGACACCAGCAGGAATTTTCCCATGGAAAGGGTGCTCAGGCCTTGGCAGGGGCTGCCCAGTGCAGCAGTGGAGTCGCCATCCCTGGAGGTGTCCAAAGAACTCCTGGACGTGGCACTCAGAGCTCTGGGCTGGGGACAAGGTGGGGATTGGGCACAGCTTGGACTCGATGATCCCAAAGGTCTTTTCCATCCTAAATCATCCTGGGGTTCTGAGATATGAATGAAGAACACCACAGGAGCAGATTAATTTCTGATAAAACACACAGTCCACACTTTGCCATGTCCCAGCTATCTCTGTGAACACGTGTGGGTGCACACACACTCACGTTCCCTTGCTGGCTCAGGTGACCAAATTCCCAGTTTTCTATCCCACCACTCCAATATCACCAGAGATGCTCTAAGTCCAGGCTTTTAGACAGACTCTACATTTGCAATAGATCCCTTGGAGCAGGATGTGACCCAGGTTTGTATTTTCCCATGATTTCCCCCTTTGATTTTTTTTCTTCCCCAATTTTCTGGCGATTTCCTGGGAATTTCTGCTTTCTAAATAAATCTGTAAGAATTGGCAAACTTGGATAAAATTGGAATACTTCATTCTGGTTTTGAGTCCTAGGAAGTGTTTTGGGTAGAAGAATTGTGAACACATTTCGGGGAATGAATTTCTCTCATCTTCTGTTGAGTTGTAGCAGATTTTAGAAGCAGCAGAAAAAGCCTGCCTTGAGCACAGAAATGTAGTAAAGTGTTTTCAGCAAAAAAAATAATCTTTTGGGGGAAATGTGAAGACAGGAAAGAGCTGATCGTGCTCATTTGATGTATAGAACCTTATGGATCCAGCTGGGAGATGTAAGCAGGACCTGGGCGGGAGAAGCCTTAATTTTGCCAAAATTTTGGGAGGTTGCTGTGACTTCAGGGACTGCCCATCCCACCAGAATTTTATATTGGCCAAAACAAGACCTGTATAGGCCATAACACTGTGGGTATAATACTGAGGGGGGAATATTTAGTTGTTCATGTTGGAAAATAGGCAAAATAATTTTGTAAAGGATCTTGTGACTTCACCCCTGCACTTTGCAGAATAAATCCTGAACTTCTAAGAACTTCAGCATTAATTTAAAAAAGAAATATGTCTAATGAAACTCAATGCAATAAGTATTGATTTATCACAACATGCAAGTCTCCATGAATATTTCTGTGCAATTCTTGTCTGTTTTAAGCGTTCCTGTGCACAACATCCCTCCAGAAATGCCTTTCAGCCAAAATTATTCCACAATGACCCTGGATGTGATACTGTTCTTTTCAACCTCTTACACTGAATGTTCTGGACACACAAAGCTCTATTTTTTTTTTTTTTCTGAGATCTTAAAAAATAATGATGAAAGCTGCTGCTGCTGCACATCCTGCACTGGGTAGCAGCTTCAGCAGCAGTGGGAATAACAGAGGATCCCAAGTATTTTTCACAGTCTGATTTACATTATAATACAGATTAAAGATTGTGCTTGCCTTTCAAGAGCTTAACAACATCCTTTTGTCACCCTGTAAGAGCAGCTCTAATTCCTCTAACCCGGAATTACTGCAGGGAGCATCACTTGGGTGTAAATTTGCTGGGATGAGCTTTTTCCTTTCCCTGGAGTTACTCAAGTGTCTCAGCCAGGCTGGAGTTCCCAGTGCTCCCAGCACCCACTTTGGTGTGTATTTCCAGTTTGGATGGGGCTTGGAGCGACCTGGGAGAGTGGGAAGTGTCCTTGCCTGTGGCAGGGAGTGGGATGGGATTGTGATAGATATGATGGTAAATTCGTGCAATTAAATATAGGAGATGTAATAAATGTAGTAGATAGAATGTATATTTTTGTAACCCTGAAAATGTAAAGCTGATCCTGGTCCCTGGAATGGAGAGGGCGGTTTCCAAATACCAGGACACGCTTTGTGAACTGTGAATGGACAAGTTAACACCTTGATTTACACCAGAAAGGAGGGTGGCTTGCCAGGATGTGGCTCCTTGAGCTAATCAGATCTTGTACATCTGGATCATCAACTCATCGATACTAATCTCAAGGGTGGACCCTGAATTTGGAGAAATCAACATCCCAAAAGAGGATTCCCGGAAAATCCTTTCAAACACGTTCCAGTGCCGGGAAACCTGTTCAAGATTCATCACCGAGTGAAAAGGCTGGGTTTGAATCTGAAGACACAATACCTCTGCTGCCGGGAGGCACAAAATACAGTATAAGAACCCGGACCCAAACACCAGAAAATCGTGGAACAGTGCGAGATAGCAGCCCTGCTGTCGGTCGTCTGTTTCACCCAACATTCCAATGTTGGTTTTCTTGGCTATCCCAGATAGATTTTAAAATGGAAAAATAAAATTTGTTCTTTCTATCCGATTGGCTAAAATTCATTTTTAACAGGATGAGCTTTAAGGAATCATCCTCGAGTGCTGTGTCCAGCTCTGGCCCCTCAGTTTAGGAAGGATGTTGAGATGCTTGATCATGTCCAGAGGAGGCAACAAGGCTGGTGAAGGGCTTGGAAAACAAACCCTGTGAGGAACGTCTGAGGGAGCTGGGGTTGTTTAGCCTGGAGAAAAGGAGACTCAGAGGTGACCTTATCACTCTCTATAACTCCCTGAAGGGGGTTGCAGACAGCTGGGGGTTGGTCTCTTTCTCCAGGCAGCACTGACAGAAGGAGAGGACACAGACTCAGGCTGCACCAAGGGAAATATAGGTTGGATATTAGGAAGAAGTTTTTCACAGAAAGAGTGATTAAATACTGGAATGGTCTGCCCGGGGAGGTGGTGGAGTCACCACCCCTGGATGTGTTTAAAAAGAGACTGGATGTGGCACTGGATGCCATGATCTAGTTGAGGTGTCAGGGCTGGGTTGGACTCGATGATCTTGAAGGTCTCTTCCAACCTGCACATTCTGTGATCCTGTGATCCTGTGATCCTGGGATGATTCCATCATTCTCTTTGTTTGGGATCTCTTCAGAGGAGCAAACAGGTGGTGCCAGCCCAGCACAGCCCCCAGGGCTGGCAGCAGAGCAGCCTGGTGGGGCCTCAGAAGACAGAGGCTGTCAACTGGAGCCAGCAGTGTCCCAGAAACCCCAGGTGACCCATCCTGTAGAGGCAGCAGGGTTTATCAGCCAAGGCCTGCATCCTGGCAAGAGTCTCCTCTTTGCTTTCCCACAGGACATCCTATTAGTCATCCCTAATTATTCAGCTCTACTTGAGCAAAGCCTTGTCTCTGTCTTTTTTTTTTTTTCTTTTTTTCTTCTTTTATTTTTTTTTCTGTTAGCCTGAAAACCTATATTTAAATAATAAGGGGTGGGAGGCATTTTTAATCCCAGCTGGATAATTCCTAAAATGCACAGAGGTAAATCCTGAGCAGAGGGATGCTCTGGGAATGTGCTGCTTTATTCCTTGCCCGCCTCGTGCATGTAAAGCCAGGCTTGAGCACAGCTTATGCCAGGCTCTGCCCTGCTCCAAGTGTCTTGGACTATTTCCCTGTCCTTTCTGATGGATTTGTAATTTTGGGATGTTTGTGAAGCCTTTCTGGGTTTCATTTACACCCCAGTCCTGCTGTGGGTACCTCATCCCTCCCACAACTCCTCAATACCTCTTCCCCCATCTCACTGTTGTAAACCCAGAAACTGTGATTTGTGATTTTTGAATTTTGATTTTTGAGGGGTGGGGAAGTATTTGTCATCAGCAGAGGGGGATGACAGAGCTCCTAGGCCACGTGGAACAGGGGCTTTTATGGGAGTAGAAAGACAAAGATGTGACAGAGCCAGGGACACCCCGCAGTGACCACAGACCAGACCTCACCTCCCTCGGCTGGGAGAGTAAAATACTTCCTGAAATAGGAACACCACATGTGCAATTGTGGGGTGCAGAGCCCCCAGGAGAGGGAAATGCTGGAGCCAAGGCCATGTGGGGGCAGGGACAGAGGTTTCCCCCAGCCTCCTCCCACCCTCCGCTCATCTCCATCACAGGCTGCCTCTCCATCCCGCTAATTTCTGCCGAGGAGGTTTAGTCTTGCCTTGTAATCTTGATTTGGAGTTTCATTAGGAATTACTCAAGTCTCATGTGCCGTTTTAAATTGATTCGTTATGCCAAGTACTTGCCAAACACCTAATGAGGGTCTAAATCGGTCCGTATGTAACGAGGCAGCGATTCAATTATTGCGAGCCCTCACACTCTGACAAAAGCCTCGATTATTGCTGTCACTTGTGTTTTGGGACCTTCCCTCACACATCCACACCCCAAACCCCCCCGCCCCATATCCGTGGGAGGCATTTCATGGTTCCGAGCGCCTGCCCCGGTATTTATTGTTATTATAAACGCTGCTATTTTCGGCTGCCTCGCACACAGAGCGCGGGGCTGGGAGTTCGCCCTGCAGGGATTGGTATTAATGAGAATGGGAGCAGCTCGGGGCGGGGGAATCGCTGCTCCGTCTCCTCCAATCCATTCACAAAGTCTGTGTGGCAGCTCTTAAAGACCGACGGCAGAAATGAAAATTAATCAAAAGAAGGGGCTATTAAGCCGCAGCACATCAAAGAAAGCCCGAAAGTCTTCACATCATCAGCGAAGAAAGCTTTTATCTCTTTCTAACAAATGTTAGAACCCAGACACAGCCCTGATGGGCTCTAAAGATCCATTAGGAGGGTGTGAATAATTATAATTGCCACCCCTAATCACGTCTTTCCTAGATTTCAGGGTACTCCAGGAAGGAATGTCAATACCTGCCGCCCTTTTAACAGATGGGGAGACTGAGACACCACAGGGCACTGCAGGGCCTTGGGATGGGGGGAACGTGTGGTTTAGTCCCTTTTTCCCCAGATTTTCTGCATCACCTTGGGAAATAGTCCCAGCTGTCTGTTTCATGGGAATGAAACAGGAATGGTTTCACTCAGGGATGGTTTCATGGACTGTGGAATGAATCGGTTTCCTGGGCTAAGGAATGATGGGCTGAGCCAGATGTGGGCACTGACTCATGGAATCATGGAATGGGCTGGAAGGGACCGTAGAGCCCATCTCATCCCACCCCTGCCATGAGCAGGGGCACCTTCCACTATGCCAAGGTGCTCCAAGCCCTGTCCAGCCTGGCCTTGGACACTTCCAGGGCTGGGGCAGTCACAGCAGCTCTGGGCAACCTGGGTCGAGCCTCCTGGCTTTTCCCTGACCCCGATTTGCAATTCAGGTATCTTTAAATGGTGAAGCAGCCTCCAAAATCCAGAATTTCTCCTGCCCCTGCTCTGTGTTTATCCCTGTCCTTGAGTTGGATGGGTGGAGAAGGCGGTTGCATTATCACTCACATCAATTTTGGGCCATTCCCACAAACTTTGGGGCTCAACCCCTCCTTTTACCTCTTTGTTTTGGACTCAGATGAGCAGAGATCAGCCTCAGGTCCCAGTTCCCTGTCTCCTCCATGCTGCAGGCTCCAGCAGAATCACAGAATCACAGGATCACAGAATGTGGAGGTTGGGAGAGACCTTCAAGATCATCGAGTCCAACCCAGCCCTCAACTAGATCATGGCATCCAGTGCCACATCCCAGTCTCTTTTTAAACACATCCAGGGGGGGTGACTCCACCACCTCCCTGGGCAAACCATTCCAGTATTTAATCACTCTTTCAGTGAAAAACTTCTTCCTAATATCCAACCTATATTTCCCTTGGTGCAGCCTGAGTCTGTGTCCCCTCATTCTGTCAGTGCTGCCTGGAGAAAGAGACCAACCCCCAGCTGTCTGCAACCCCCTTCAGGGAGTTACAGAGAGTGATAAGGTCACCCCGAGTCTCCTTTTCTCCAGGCTAAACAACCCCAGCTCCCTCAGTCGTTCCTCATATGGTTTGTTTTCCAAGCCCTTCACGAGCTTTGTTGCCTCCTCTGGACATGATCAAGCATCTCAACGTCCTTCCTGAACTGGACACAGCACTCGATGTCCTTCCTAAACTGAGGGCCCAGACCTGGACACAATAGCAGCAGCCGAAGCTTTTCTGCCCAGCCCCTGATGGAAATTCCGCGCGGGGCAGCGCCGTGTCCGCAGTGCCGGGGCTGACCCCGGGGCTGGGAGTTAACCGCGGATCACCCTCATTAAAAACCATTTCCAGTTCAGCTGCAGAGACACTTCTCACCCTCTCTGCTGCCATGGCAGCTATTAAAAGCTGCCGTGGAAGGCAGGCAGCAGGCGATGGGCACAGGCAGGTACAGCTGCAGCCCTGTGCAGGAGGCAGCGGGTGAAAAACATTCTCTGAGTCATTCCCTGTGCCAGGAGCAGGAGCAGGAGGTGGATCTGCCGGCAGCATCTCAGTCTGAAAGGAGAAAATGAACCCAAAAATCCTGGATTTCTCCAGCTGAAAGGAGGTTGTAGCAAGATGGGAGTTGGCTGCTTCTCCCAGGGAGTGAGCAACGGGAGGAGAGCAGACAGCCCCAAGCTGTGCCAGGGAAGGATCAGGCTGGACATCAGGAGGAACTTCTTCATGGAAAGGGGGTTTGGGCATTGGAAGGGGCTGCCCAGGGAGCTGGTGGAGTCCCCATCCCTGGAGGTGACCAAGAAATGACTGGATGTGGCACTCAGTCCTCTGGGGTGGGTGACAAGGTGGAGATGGGGCACAGGTGGGAGTTGTTGACCTTGGAGGTTTTTTCCAACCTCAGTCATTCTGGAATTCTGGGATATTAAAGAAGAACATCACTGGAGCACGTTAATTTCTAATAAAATGCAACAAGGCCAAAGGCAGCTGGCTTGGACCAGGAACAGGGTGTCCAGCAGGCCCAGGACAGGGATTGTCCCTCTGCTCTTGGCACTGCTGAGGCCACACCTCCAGTCCTGGGGTCAGTTTTGGGTTCACCATGACAAGAGGGACATTGAGGGGCTGGAGTGTGTCCAGGCAAGGGAACAGAGCTGGGGAAGGGTCTGGGGCACCAGGAAGGGCTGAGGGAGCTGGAAAGGGGCTGAGCCTGGAGAAAAGGAGGCTCAGGGGGGACTTTGTGGCTCTGCACAGGAGGGGACAGCCGGGGGGGTCGGGCTGTGCTCGCAGGGAACAGGGACAGGAGGAGAGGGAACGGCCTCAGGCTGGGCCAGGGGAGGCTCAGGGTGGACAGCAGCAGGAATTTTCCCAAGGAAAGGGTGGTCAGGCCTTGGCAGGGGCTGCCTGGGGAGGTTTGGAGTCCCCAGGGAACTCCTGGATGTGGCACTCAGAGCTCTGGGCTGGGGACAAGGTGGGGATTGGGCACAGCTTGGACTCGATGATCCCAAAGGTCTTTTCCATCCTAAATCATCCTGGGATTCTGAGATATGAATGAAGAACACCACAGGAGCACATTAATTTCTGATAAAACACACAGTCCACACTTTGCCATGTCCCAGCTATCTCTGTGAACACGTGTGGGTGCACACACACACACGTTCCCTTGCTGGCTCAGGTGACCAAATTCCCAGTTTTCTATTTCATCCCTGGAAGTGTCCAAGGAACTCCTGGACGTGGCACTCAGTGCTCTGAGCTGGGGACAAGGCCAGGCTCAGTGTGAGGCTGGGATGACAGGGAGGCTCCTTGCTGGGAATGGAGACCCTTGGGCACAGGGGCTCCTGGGGAGGTTTGTCTAGAGGTGGTGGTTGTCCCCTGAAAGGGCCTGAATTGGGAAGAAAAGTGTGTGTAGGGTGTGTGTAGGGTGTGTGTAGGGTGTGTGTAGGGTCTGTGGCCAGCAGAGCCTCCTCAGTCTCCCAGCACATCCCCAGCCCTACATTATCCACGTGCCCTGGGCTCTGGCACTGTTGCATTCCCCCCGTGCTGAAGGTGTTGCAGGAGCAGGAGGATTTAGCAGGATTTCCCTGATAAATTCTGGCTTATGACAACTGTTGAGCAAGGAGAGATTTTTGGGTTCATTTTCTCTAACAGGCTCTGCCATCCTCGTGCATTTCCCAGCCGTGAGTCACAACTCATCCTCTGCTTCTCCCCCTCCCTGGCATCTTCAGGCACCTCCTGAGGGTTTGGAAGATAATAACAATGATAATATCTTGTGCAGGGTTTTCTCTGGCTCTGTGCTGCGTGAGGGCTGGGAATTCACCCTCTGAGTGAAAAGGAAGGTCTCCCATCCCTGCTGGGTGACAGGAGGTGGGGGCAGCACAGAGGGGACCCAGCCCACACTTGGCCACATCTGGCAAGAGCAGCATGACTGTGTGTCTGGGGCACCTGGATGCTCCTCAAATGGAGGAATCCAATGCAGGAATAAATCCTGGCAATTAAAAAAGCATCTCCCAGTTGATTGTTTATTAGGAAGGGTGTCATAGAGCTTTACTGGCCAGAGAGAAGCTGCAGAAGTGTGTCCTGGTGGGGACTTCCATGACATCCCCTCTCCCAGCCACCCCTGGTCCTGCTCCCACCTGCATCCCCATCCTCTGCCTCCACTCTGCTCCCATCACTCGCCAGCCAAAATGACTTTACCAGGAGGAAAAGTTGTGAGAAAAAGGCAGAGTCAAGTGATTTTCTCTCTCTAGGCTGTTCTGGATCTCATTTTGTGCTTCCCCAAGAGAAGAAGGGGAACAAAGCAGCAGAGAAATCCCCAGATTTACAGTGAAAAGGAAAGCAAGCAGCAGACAGAAATAGGGTCAAAGAGAAGAGGACACTTGGTCATTTTGGGGAGAGTTCCTGTTTTAAGAAGGCCTCTCAAGTTTCCTCCCCTCCCTTGCTGTCTCCAGGCTGTTAATCATTGAATGATTTATATTTGCAGCAAACCCTTCCATCCCAATTTCTGTGTGCAATGAATCAACTGTGGCACTGCCTTTGGAACCCAAATGAATTTCGTAGTGGAATAAAACTTCTCTTTGATGGTGGCTGCTACTTTTTTTTTCCCTCGTGTGCACATTTATAATTAAGGTTTCTTAATTCTTTTGTTAAGGGGTTAAAGGAGAGGAAGAGCAAGACTTCAGCAATGCTTTCTGTGAAGGGTGAGATGCACAAGTGAAGCAGGCAGTGAGTCAGCATCCTCTCCTGCCTCTGCTGGCAGCAGAGCTGTTGCTGGGGTGACTGTCACAGGTGACAGAGTGGATCAGCCTTTCCTCTGTCCCCAAGCCCAGCCAGGAGATGTTTTTCCCGAATATATCAAAGCAAAACAGAAAGGCAGACTGCAGAAATCCTCCATTCTGTCCAAAAAACCCCCACCCCCATATTGGTTATATTGTCATTTTGGGCATAGTGAAAAGGAAAAAAGGAACATGGTGATTTTGGAGGTTGTGTAAGAAAAGGAATTTGAGAGAATCTTGTGGTAATTGTTTCAGAATGAATTTGTTGTTGCTGGTTCTTGTTGGGTCAGCAAAGAGAACCTGACCTGTGGCACCCATGGGTCACCTCCTGCCTGGGCTGTCACCCATCACACCCCTGGTCCCGACAGGATGATTAGGAAGGCAAAAAATGACTCATCTGTTCCCCCTCCCTCCATTTTCAGCCTTGCAAACAGAGGATTTCTGAGTGGGGCTTCAGGGGTTTTCCCCAGAAGTGCTGCAGCTGACAAGCAGGAAATCTGATTAAAAATAAATCACAGGGTTGAGCTGCAGAGCTCGTGTCTCTGAGCCCTTTTCAGACAAATTCCTTTGCTCCAAATTTTTGCTGGTTTGGGTTTTCCAGCTAGGAATGAAACCTCTGCCAATGGCTGGGGAGTGTTTGGGAGCTCCAGCTTTACCTGCAGGCTCTGCAGCTCTACCAGCATCCAGATGTTGCAGCTAAAGCTAAAATCCCCACCTGTGTTTGCAAATAAATTCATCTCCCCTGCACAAAATGACCCTTCAGTAACAGCCTGGCAGCTGAGGGAGGGGTTTTATAACAAACCAGTTCCCAGCACTGGTGATTGAGGGTTAAACTGGCCATGAAGATGGGAGGGGAGGACAGACAGAAGGGTCTTGAGGCAGAAGAGAATTTCCCCTGGATTTCCAGCTGGAAAGGGAATGATGACAATATTCCACCTGTACTCAGGGTGTGGGTTTTTTTTTCTCTCAAAGCACTGCCCAAACGTGTGAACAGAGGCCAGGAAGGTGGGGCTGGACTAACGTGTTTGGCCTGGTGACCTGTGCAGGTTTTCTTTTTCTGTTTAGTCACTTCCTTTGACACCAAAAGCCCAAGGACAGAGTTTCTGGGGGATCCAGCCCTCAGGAGCATCCTGGTCTCTGTTGTGGCTCCCTCATTGCAGCCAGGCAGAGTCACTCTGTTTCTTTCCATGATTTCATCAAACTCTAATGGAAGTCTGATGGCTTCAGGGTAATTCTACCACAGTGGCTTTGCTCCTGTGTGTGTTAGAAGGCATAAAAATGTGAGCTACAAACGAGGATTTTCTCTCCCTTCTCTCCCTTAACCACCAGCAGTTTCACATCATGCAAAACCTGGTGTGTGATTTTGGTGAAAGGCAGATGTCCTTCAGTTTGGTGTTTTGAGTTTCATAGTTGCAGGAGGGCTGGGGGTTGGGTTGGGTTGCCCAACCCTGTTCATCCTTTGAGATCTGGGATGCTCTGGACAACAAGCCTTGCTCTCCAAGGGCTGGTTTGTCGCCAAGTCCAAGGTGTTGATGCACAGATTGCCAGAGGAGCTGTGGCTGCCCCATCCAGGCCAGGTTGGATGGGGTTTGCAGCAACGTGGGATAGTGGCAGGTGTCCCTGCCCATGACAAGGGGTGGAATGGGATGGGATTTAAGGTCCCTCCCCACCCAAACCACTCTGCGATTCCATAATTCAATAAATTAATTATATTATATTCTTCTCCATCAACACATGACTGATGGACCAAGCATCCCACTGCACACACCATGATGGCAATGCCTCATTCCTCATTATTTGCTCCTGGGCTGTGCCAGTCAAACTCCTGCAGCCTCAGATCCCACCTCACTCCTTTCTAACACCATGTTCACTGAACGAGCAAGTGAAAAGCCACAGAAAAAATCGGGAGGATCGTGGAAAGGCGGAAAAATCCAAGAGACAAAACAGGGTTTGAAGGTCCCTGACAGCTGCCAGGCGTCCCCGGGGCTGTCACCGGGATCTGTGCTGGGCTGAGACAGCTCCCTGCCCTCCAAACGTCCCCTCCCACGGATCTCACTGCTGGGAGGCTCTGCTCCCTGCTGCCAGGCAGGGGAGGGTCAGGGCTGGCTCCAGCCCAGCTTTCACACAGGAAAAATCGCTTCATTTCTCTGATGCAATTTATTTTTTTCTGAATAAAACTGGCTAAAGAGTGGAGAAAAGGTGGAGAGGGTGTGTTTCAAAAATAAACTTCTGAGCCTGCACAAGGGATGCTTTGTGGCACAGTGGTGGCTTACAGATTCCCGGGTTCTCTATGGAAGGCAAATCCTTTTTCCTTAAAAACAGAGTTGTTTGTGCAGCTGGAGTTAGGCACCAAATCACCCAGAATGTCTTGAACATCCTCTGAAAATTCAGCTTAAAATACTGTTGGAAAGAGACCGAGCCCATATTTTGGGGAAATTTTTTCCAACCGCATTGATTTAGAGGGAGATCAGTTGCTGGTTTTGGTTGTAGGGGCTGACACCAAGAGCTTTCCCTGCTGTGGGGTGGCATTGCTCTGCTTAGGGAGGCTGTGAAGGCTCGTGTCACCTTGCTGAGTGACTGTCACCAGTCACAACCAGAAGTGACATCCACAGAATAAATTATTCAGGGGCCAAACAGTCCCCCCTGGCCCACATGATACTTTTTACTGCCAGAAATTGGGGGTTTCACATCTTTGTGCTGAGTCTGTGTCTGGCTCAGCACTGGTGCTCTTTCAGCATCACCTTGAGGCCCTGAGATGTCCCTGATTTTCCTGCTCCCCCCTCTGAAATGCAGCTCATCTTCCCCTCCCGCAGACACTGGTAATGAAAACACTGTTGTCTCCCAGGATTTGTGGTTAAATTGCTTTGTCAATGTAATCTTAGACCTTAATGACCAAATAATGCCCTGCAACAGGAGTCATTGGGTATCACTTTGCTGTCATTGTGGAGGCCTTGGAATGTGATCCCCATTCCAGTGGAATTTGCATTAACATTGTTTGGCCACCATAATCCCACCCAGTTAATCACATTTTTAGGATATTGAAATAGGTCTAACTCCATCCTGAGCTGTAACCTCTGGATCTCCAGAGGTTGGATGGGATTTAGCTCCATTAAAGCCGACGGATGACGGTGACGCTCAGTAATTTGTCTGATCTTTTTTAGCCACTCGAACTTGTTCTTCTCTTCCCACGAAATGCTCTTGCTCAATCCTCAGCTTCGTGGGAAACAACCCTTGAAAAATAGCTGCTGTCCACGTTTGGTTATTTTGGGGTATCACTTCAATTTTCACTTCCCCCTCTCCCCTTCCCCCCTGCCTGTTCCCTGAGGGCATCCAGCAGTCAGAGAGGAGCCCAGCGTGTTTGGGGTCCTGCTGTGCCTGGTGCTAAATGTCCTGTGTGACAGAGGCAGCTCCGTTTTCCCTGGGGAGCTCCCAGTGAAGCTTTCCACCTGTGCCGAGGGCTGAGCAAGCTGCAGGATTTACTCAGCACTGGGTTTTCCTCCCTCTTCCATATTTCAGTGTCTTTCTCAACTGAGAAAGAGAAACAACTCTGCAACTGTGAGTGCAGAGAAAAGCTTCTGGTGTAGGATTGAAATAGACTCCAGGTGGGAGGCGAGAAATACTCCCTCAATGTACAGATGAGAAACTGAGGCACGGAGGGATTGAAGGATTCACTCCATGGCTGAGCTATACCTGGAGTCTGACTAAGTGACAGGAATAGGAGTGGTGTGCTCCAGAGTTAGAGATCTAAATCCATCCTGGGAAATCAAGATTCAGTTCCCATCCTTCCCACTGTCTCCCTCGATGGTGTTGGCAGAGAATCTGCCTTACCCCAGAGAGGGAACCCTCCCTGGATGCTTTTGTGTCTCGGTGAGAAGATGAGATAGGATCCCTGATTTCTGGGAATGAGATGTCCCCATCTTGGAGTACATTGGGAATAGCATCCCAGTTCTTCTGGAAGGGTGTGAGCTCACAGACTGTGGGGATGTTCCCACCTCCTGTCTCCACAAGGGAGAAGGTGGGGATGGCAGCACTGGCCATTCTGGAACCAGAGATTGCCTCGTTCACCTTATTCCTTGATTGCTGAGAGCCAGGACAAGGGGAAATGGCCAAATGGGAAATGGGAGAAGTTGTGCTGGTGATGTTCAGGTTGGATATTAGGGAAAATTTCTTTCCCAAGATATGGCATTATCCCTGTCTCACCAGGGCAGTGGTGGAGTCCCCATCCCTGGAGGGATTTAAAAGACACATGGATGTGGCACTTGGGGACATGGTTTAGTGGTTGCTTTGGCAGTTAGATGGACAGTTGGACTCCATCACCTTAGAGAGTTTTTCCAACCTAAACAAGTCCATGATTCTGTGATTGCTCCAAGTTCATCTCAGAAGGTTAGGTTGATGCTGAGCTGTGTTTGGTGCAGTCCTGCCTGTGACTGGTGACCTGAGTGACAACCTTGAGCCTTTCTCCATGACCTTTGCCCATCCTGAGCAGCACAGGAGGGCTCATGTTCCCAAGAGGAGAAACCTGACGGGGGTTAAAGCTGCCCTGCCTGGCTGGAGCAGTTGGGGCTTTGCTGTGGGAGGACAGACAATGCATTTGCAGTGCATTAAGGTATTATTGTAACTGCGTGTGCGCTGAGAGGTTTCTGATCCTGGGAAATAAAGACGAGCAGATTTGTCCCAGATTTATCAATGGAAGCAGAGTTCTCACTGAAATGGGAGGAGGGGAGGGTGGGGGAGATCCTGCTCACAGCCTGGCTGGATTCCTACACTCTGCCTGGCTGCTGGTGCTACCAAGGGGAGCTTTGGGGAGAGAAGGACAAGCCCAAAACACTCCTTGAGAGGCATTGGGATTCATCAAGAAGGAAGGAAAATTTCAAGGTGGAAGCAGGATACTAAGGCAACCCCATGGCTGGGCATAACTGAGAGTTGGGGTGAAGGTCCCACGTGTTTTGTGCAGCTCATGTCCCCCAGGGGAGGGATATTGGGGGAATTCACCTCGTGGTCTGGGTCTGGCTGTGGGAAGAGGGAAGTTGTTCATCCCCTCTGTTTGGAAATCTGCCCTGAGAAGGCCATTAAGGGAGGAAAAGAGCAATGCTTGTTCTTCTTCCTCATAGAAACTGCATGTGCTGTTCCAGGGCAGCCTGTGGATCATTGCACAGGGGGATTTCTGAAATGGCCGTTAGGAACAAAATTAAATTTGTTCAGACCAGATGCAGCAGAAGAGATTGATGAAAAAGCAGAAGGAAATTTGCAGAGGGAGCACTGGGACATCTCGCATTAGACAGCAAACCACAGCCCAGTTTGGTGCTGCACCAAGTTCCCAGCTTACGGGAAAGCTTTGGCCAGGTTGGACACCAGGGAGATTTCCCTTCCCCTGGGCTTTCATTCCCCTCTCCTTGTGCTCAGACCTCCAGGTTCTGAAGCCTGACCTAGACCCTCTGTTTCTGCTTGACAAATGCTGCTTGACAAAGGCTGAGCTGCAGCTCCTGGATGCAAACCCCTCCAGGGCAGACGTGTGAGGCTGGCGGGGGCTCACAGGGGAAGGTGTTGCTGTTGCTGCATCCCCGGTGCTGCCCCAAAGCTCGGCTGGAGACCCGGGGGAAGGGCTGGGGAGGCTCTGCCCCTCGTCTGCTCTCCGCCTGCAGCGCCTGGCACAGCCTAATTGGCTTTGATAGGATTACAGGGAAGCAGCCGAGGAGTAAACAGGGCCAGGAGGCCACGACGGCCACCAGCTCCGGGAGAAATCCCAGCGCGACCAAAGCCACCGGAGCTCAAGGGTTAATGTCTCCTGCTGTGCTGCCGCTATGGGCTAAGGGCTTAATCCTGCTGCTCTTAAAGGAAAGGCTTTCCCCAAGCAGCATCCCAAAGGTCTGTGGCTCTCTCAGTAATTCCTGATGGGTTTGCCCTCGACAGATGCAGAGTAAATTATTGCAATTACGGAAGTTACACCTTGTGCCTCGAGCCTTGTGTCCTCAATAAATGTTTATGGTTTGAGGCAGCCTCATTTGTTTGCTTGAGACCAGACGACTCTGATTTATTGGCAGAAATCCTAGCAGGGAAAAGGGATGAGCCAGACAAGTTTTTAGCTGCTACACACATGTATGTGGTGAAGGGATGATTGTTATTTCTTTTTCGTGAAAATAAAGCCTCGGTCTTGGGTGTGAACTGTTGCTTATTTTTCCCAACCTACAAGAAACAAGGGGAGCTCAAGGGTTAATGGTGCTCCAGGGCTTTGCATCCTGCCTTGTCTGGGTTTTGGGATGGCTGGGAGATGCTGTGGGTTGGAAGGGAGGAGTGGATGCTCTCACTGGGACCGTGTTGCTGGTGCTGCAGGAATGGTGGTGGAGCAACTTCCCAATTCCCTCCTCCCAGGAGATCCACACCTTCCAGGAAAACAGGTGCCAAAATTGGGGCTTAAAGCCAAGGATGGAGGTGGCAACAAAGGGACTTGAGTCCAAGTCTGGGGCAGGGTGACATGGCCTGGAGAGACTGTCCTTGTGTGGGGGCGTGGGTGAACATCCACCTTTCCATGCACACCTTGCTGGGGCTCATTCCCTCAAGAATCCTCCTGGGTTTCTGCTGGCAGAGGGTGTTTCCCCTCTGTCAGCAAAGGGGTTGGTGGGCTTAGCTTAGCCAGACTCCATCCTCACTGTTCATCTGCCATTCAGAGCCTGCAGTCGGCTCCTGCACCAAAATTTATTGTTGTTCCCTCCCCAGATCTGGGTATTTTGGACAGCTTGTTTCTGATTTAAAGTATAAATAAGTTTGATCTTTTCATCTGTTGTTCTCCCTACCTTCTGGAGGCTGTGCTGGTTAAAAATAACTGGGATGATGAGCTCAAGTGGGGATGGTGGAGGGGTTTTAACCTCCATCATGGCAGGACCACCCATTTGGCTTGGGATGGGAACATAATCTCCCTCCTCTCCCCAGTCCTCATGGTCAAGCTCTTGGTCCAGGGCAAGGTGTCCCTGCCCATGGCAGAGAGGTGGAATGAGATGAGATTTAAAATCCCTTTCAACCCAAACCATTCCATTACCTTTTCCCAAGCTGGGAGCTCCCTGAATTGCCTAAACCCCCTTGGCACGTGGCTGGGGGTTAAAGTGTTTCATCTATTGCAGGGGGTTGGAAAAATGGGGATCTGGGGGAGAGCTGGGAGTGCAGAGATCAGGGGTTGTCCCTGCCACACATCTCCTGGGGATGGGGTGTTTTCCAGCTCTGGGCTCCTGCAGAGGAGGTTTTTGCCTGAAAATGCCCTTTTTGCTCACAATTGAACTATTTGCTTAAGAAGAACAATCAAAGGGAGAAAGAAAGAAAAAGAAATAGAAGGGCTTTGGCTTTCTTGATGGAAAGTCTGAAATGCAGGTTTGGGTTCAGCCTGGAACCTCCTTGGTAGAGGGCTGGCTCAGCTTTGCTTCTGGGTTTATTTTGGTGGGGGAAGCACATGCACACACACACACACACGTGTGCACACACACTCATGGACACACACACATGCACACGCTCTCCTAGACAGAGGAAAACAATCCCCAGCCTAACCCAGACGCTGATTCAAAACAACTGTTGGTTCTGGCCACGCTGTCGGCTTTCCACTGCCCACAGCCTCCCACCGTGTGAAACCGTAGCTGAAAACCGACAGGCAACCCTCAAAATTCAGAGTCAAAATTGCATTTCACCTGCGGAAGGGCAGAAAAACTCTTTCTAGGCAGCGATTCTGCCAGGAAAAACCCCTCTCCCTGCTGTGCAGCCCGCTGAGCAGCAAAGGATGCTCCCGGGGGGAG
>JANPWX010019568.1:38096-83671 GCA_024734555.1 Trochalopteron elliotii
TGCTGACCATCGCCCTGCCCGTGCCCGTCATCGTCTCCAACTTCAACTATTTCTACCACCGCGAGACGGAAGGTGAGGAGCAAGCCCAGTACATGCACGTCGGGAGCTGCCAGCACCTCTCGTCCAGCGAGGAGATGAAGAAGGCTCGCAGCAATTCCACCCTCAGCAAGTCCGAGTACATGGTGATTGAGGAAGGGGGGATCAACCACAGTGCATTCAAACAGGCTGCCTTTAAAGCAGGCAACTGCACAACCACAAACAATCCCAACTGTGTGAACATCAAAAAGATCTTTACGGATGTTTAAAACAAACCCAAACCAAACGAACAGCAACAGAATTTGAGGATGTGATGAAACGATACCAATAACAATACCAATAATAATGCAAAGTGACTGTGTGTCGGTGTTGTGTGGAACATGCACCATCGTCGGTCTGTGTGTGCCCTCGTTTTTATACCTTTATTTTTTTAGATCCTTCCTTTCTAAAGATCCAAATGCAAAAGGATTTAAAATTCTCTGAAGAAGAGGACAGCTAAAGGGTAAAGAGAAGGAAGATGAAGACAAACCACACTCACTGTCGAAACAAGTGTTTGTTCTGCAACGTGTTGCAGGGCTGCTTTGCTTTTTGGGCTTTTGGGGAACCTCTTGCTTTGCTCTCGAATTTCCCCCTCTTTCCCTAAGGGCAGTGTGTAGCCAATCTCCCCTCCATCACATAAGGTAACTTGTTGGATTAACAAACCTGGACTGGGTGGAGGAATGAGGAAAACATGAGGCAGAGCGTACTGGGAGGGGGCTGGGAGGAAATAACCATTTAATTCTGCAGAGAGTCTGTTACCACATCGTTAAATGATGCTTAATATTGAAACATGTGATGTGCCATTACAGGCACATCCCCGATTCCCTTTTTTCCCCCATTAGATCATTTATGAAATTCTAATCTGGTCAGAGACCAAGTGCAATAAATGTTGATTTAAATGGAAAAAAAAAAAATCCCCTAAGCCTTCATTTCCTATTCTGGATTCCATTCCCCTGTAACCTGATGGAATTATTTCCTCCAATGTCAAGTTTGTGGCCGTGCAGCAGGGATGTGTGCGGGAGGAGGGAGAGGAGAGGCAGGCTGGAATGTGTTTGGGAGCTGCTGGAGCAGGGAGCGATGTCTGCACGGAACAGGATCCACCACGGGCTCCTCGCCATGGCTGGGAGCCTCCAGCCCACCCAGCCGGAGACAAAGGGATGTTTCCCCCTCTGTTTGCAATGCCTTTGGAAGAGATGCAGCCGCTTATCACCCGAAGATTAAAGTGGCGAACACGCCTTCCAGCGGAAGTCACTAATTCCGACCGGAGTGATTCAGTTGCCATGGTGACCATGGTTTCCTGGGAAACCCCCAAAGGTTGTCATGGCATCCCTTCTCCCATCCCCCCTGGTCCTTGCTCTTCCTGCAAAAAGCCTTTCCAGATGGTTCCAGCTCCTCCATCCCACAAGACATCGTGGCTCTGCACCCTGTTCCTGGTTCCTGTCCCGCTGCTCCTCCCGTGTGCCCAACAGAGCATCCACAGGCAATGAGCTCCCCCAGATCCACCTGTCCCTCACCTTGGCAGTGAGATCTGGGGATGGAGGTTCATCCTGCTCCACCGAGAACGACCCCAAACCCAGTGAGAGCTGGCACCGGGAAGTTTGGCCAGGGAACCTCGGCAGCTCTGTGAGAACGAGGGGGACAGTAAAAAACAGGATTGAAAAATAACCAAAAATCCCTCCAGGAAAAGCCACTGGCTTCATCTTCACGGGATCAGGTGAGCTTTGCACGGGGGACAGTTCAGTGGAGTCATAATGTTGGGTTTTTTTTGGACAAACCCCATGCTTTCCACTCCTTATTTTTATTCTCCAGCTTATCCTGCCACTCTCGGGTATTTTTATACACGTTAGATAAAGTGGGATCATATCCCGTAGCTCCTCTGATTGTATTTGCTTTTTAGTGCTGTGGGAGGAGGAAAACCCTGCTGCTTCTCTGCAGCTGGATTGCTTCACTTCTGTGCTAAAAAAGGTGATTTCAGTGGTTCAGTGCTCCCATCCAGCCCCTGCCATCGACACAGGCCAAAAGCAGCTTGGCCTCAAGAGCTCTGGCTCCAGCTCTGCTCAGTTTTGCTGGATTTTTGATTTAAAAGAGCCAAATTCCTCCAAGGTAGCACATGGAACAGGGATGCTGTTAAAAGAGAAATTTGGCCCCAACCTGTGCAAGTCACACCTTTCCCAAGGCTGTGGAGAGGGGGTCTTGTCCTGAGAAATGAGGCCGTGCCAAAAATGGAGTTTAGCTGGGATTTTTCCCAGATTCAGAAGGATCTGGATGGTTTGTAGCACCCTCCCATAGCCACAGTCAATAAACCCAAGAAAAAACATCAGAGGCCCTCCTTGGCTGCTGGGGTGTGATGGTTTTAATGGAGCTACCAGAGTTTTCATCAGCTGAAGGTCCAAGAGATGATCTTTCTTAGGGAGATGCTCTGGAACATCATGGGGAGCTACAAACCTGAGATCCCTTGTCCAGCATAACTGGGATTCCTTGTCTGGGATAACTGGGAACACCTCAGTGTGCCTTTTCCTCAGGCTGCCTCAGTGGGCTGAAATGTCATTTCTGCCTACGAGCTCTCACTTTTTATTGTTATTCTCCTTTATTGTCATTTTCTTTTATTGTTATTAAAGCTTCCCCACATGCCTGTTCCTAAAAGGAGGGTTTGAGTTTAAGAGCAGTGAAAACATCACACTCAGGAGAGTTTGCAGATGAGTTCTGGGTTGGTGATTTCCCCGTGGCAGCTGCACAGGGTACGGAAACCACATGTTCTCCTGGAAATGGCACAGAACAATTTTCAGTTTCTCTGTCATCTAAAATAAGCAGACCTTGCAGGTTGTTGGTTTGTTTTCCTGACTCCTCCCTGCCTGATTTTGTAGGAGCAGAGTAGTTTCAAAGGGGTTTTATTGACAGTAAAAGATGCTTTATGGGAGAGGTGACAAGGGAACCACTTCACCCACTGGGGTAAAAGGCAGTTTGGCTCTGGCAGAGTTCCAGAACAGTTTGGGTGGGAAGAGACTGTAAGGATCATCCAGTCCCACCCATGAGCAGGGACACCTTTCACTATCCCAGGTTCCTCCAAGCCCCATCCAGCCTGGCCTTGGACATTTCCAGGGATCGGGCAGCCAGAGCTGCTCTGGGCAACCATATCTGACTTAAATTTCCCCTTTTTCACGTTCAGAAAAATACTTTTCAGTACTGAGTGGTATCACTGAAAGACAAAATTTCACTGCTGCTCTGTCTTTTAGATACAGCCCAAAAAGTGAAAGTGGAAAACCGGGAATACCCTTTGGGTGTTCTGCCCTCTGCATCTTCCCTCTCTGCTGTCTCATGGGTACCATTCACTGAGAGAAACTTGAGCCACCTGCCCTAGTGGAAGGTGTCCCATGGCAGGGAGCTGGAACTGGATGCTCTTTAAGATCCCTTCCAACCCCAACCATTCAGTGACTCTGATAAATGCCTTCTGTTCCATGCTCTGACGGCTCCTCTGGCACTGGCTGCTGCAGATGTTGTGCCAGGAATTGGAGAGATCCCTGAAACCCTGGGCTCTGCACAGCCAGCTGTTGTTTAAGTGGCTCTGCTCTCCTGCCGTGTGCCCCATTAGGACAAGGCAGTGTTTCAGCAGCCGCTGGGGAGTTACAGAGGAGCCTCGGCTGTCCCTAATGTGCTTAGAGGGGCAGGATTAGGGGATTAGCATCAGCCGAGCTGTTGTCTGCGAGGCAAAGGGCTCTCCCAGACTCAGCTTATTGCATTCAGTGGGGGAAAGGGCATTACCACGAGCTGGGCTGGTGCTCCCCAGCACCCCAAGAGCAGAGGAGCAGGGTGCCTGCAGCTCTGGGCAATCCCAGCGTGGTCTGCACTGCCATGTCCTCCCCGTGCCCTGTCCTTCGTGCCTGTCACCAGAGAGACACCGTGACACTGAAGGATGGGAGCGAGGATGGAAGAGGCAGCTCCCACCCCAGGGATGCAGCCCTGGGAGGCTGGAGCTGCCTCCGTGGATGCCTTCAGTTTATCAGTGTCACAGAAAGGTTCGGGTTGAAAACAACCTTAAAAAACATCTTGTTCCAACCCCCACACAGGGGCACTGGGTGCTGCAGAGCCTTGTACATCCTGTTTTCTCTTTTCACAGACTCCTGTCACTTTCCCTTTCCCTCTGCCTATATTTTAGGACCTGTTCCCCTGATTCAGCCCTGGATGCCGCCTTGAAACACATCCTTGGTGCTGGGGGGGTGCAGCAGCAGCAACCCCGGCCCCTCCACTTGGTACTTTGACACCATCACCTTTTTCTCCTGCTTCTTTGCCCTCTTTTTTGTGTGTTTTTAGGCCTGAACTCCTTCAAAAGGTTCTGTTGTTCTCCAGCACAATAGATGCCCTTCGGGTGCTTGGGGTGGCCGGAGCAGAGCAGTATCTATCCCACCCCACGTGTGGACACAGACAAGGGCTTGAAGATATCTCTTTCCTCCGGGAGGGTTAAATTTCTTCCCAGGCAATTGTTCCTGCTCCATCCCTTGACAAAAGAAATCGTTTTTGTTTTTAATCCCCAGTTTATGGGCAATTAAGCAGCGGCAAAGGGCAGACAAGTGCTTTCCCCGGCGGAATGGAAGGAGCCAGGCAGGGTCATTGCTCCGGAGGGGCCTCTCCTGCAGGGATGTAGCTCAAGGAAAGGGTGTTTGGCAGTGTTCGGTGTGTACGGAGAGCGTTGTGTGTAAAATCTGTTTAATTGTGTAGTTTGGAGCCCTCTCCTGCCAAGCTTTTAAAATATGCATATCTTGGTGCGAGCACACGGAGGCTCCACCGCCGCCGGAGGGAAGCAGGGCTCGGTTCTCCCTGTTTTTAAAATGCTTTAGCAAACGATCTCTGGGTAGGCTGCAAACCTGGGAGTGCAGACAGGCAAATAGGGTTTAACTGTGCCTTATTTTGCCCCTCAGTCTCAGTTCTGTGCGTGCCTGGAAGGAGAGCTCCATCCCCCCGGCATGGCAAGGGGAGTCCTATGGGAGCAGGGAGATAAGGGATTTCTGGATATTATCTGATCTTTGTCATAGATTATCTTTAGGGTCCCTTCCAACCCGAAGCATTTGATTATTCGATGGTTACAGGGTGCTGTGGGCAGGGCCTTATCCTGGGAACTCTCATTCCTGTGGAGCTGGTGCTGCTCCCCTGCACTCTCCCTGTCCTGGGTCCCACCCACAGCACGATGGCCCTTGGCTCGGCTTTGGGGGTGTTGTACAGCTGGAGGATGTGTTAAGGAGGGGATGTTGCTGCCTTTCCCCGTTTCCCTGGGTGCTGTTTGCATGGCTGAGGTCCAAGCACTCCCGGGGGGTGCAGGGTGGGATCAGCCCCTCTCCCCCTGCCAGAGGTGGGCACTGAGCACGGAGGGATGGAGCCGTGTGCTTCTTTTTCTTGGAAACAGTCCTGGGGCTATGGCCATCACCACTTTGAGGAGGACATTTGGGGGTTATTTTGGGTGCCTCATCCCAGATGGGAATCACTTGTCCAGCAGCTGAGGGTATTTGATCCATCTCAGGGGGTTTCTTAGGTCAGAAATGAGACTGGCACCAGGAGGAGGATCCAGTCCCAGCCGTGCCTTGGGGAAGAGCCATCCCCCTGCAGGGACATATTCGCTGCCAGGGGATCCCTGCAGAGCTGCCTCAGCCCCAGGGGATCCCTGCAGAGCTGCCCCCGCCCCATCTCCCAGCCCCTCCCAGCTCTGGCTCCAGGCAGAGCTCTCCTGGCTCTGCTGTGGTTCAGCCTGGGAGAGCTGAGACCTTTCACTCTGTCCTTGGCTCCCCAGACAGGCTGATGGGTGATGGTGTCCCTGTCCCAGGGGTGTCCCTGTCCCAGGAGTGTCCCTGTCCCTGTCCCAGGGGTGTTTGTCCCCCTGACAACTGTGTGTTGCCTTGTTCCATGCTGGCAAGGCCTCAGGGCTCCTGCTCTTTGTCACTCAGCACATCCCAGTTTTTGCTCCTGAAAACCACCCTGTGTGCAGAAGAGGGATGTGTGCAGGGTCCTGCATCATCCTCACAGCTTTTACCCCTTTTATCCCCATTTCTTCAAAACTCAGCCCCAAACACAAACCCTGTGAGCCTCTCTGTGCTTTTCCTTCCACGATTAACGTGCTGCTCTGACACCCACAGGGTTCAGGGTCTGTCTGTGTCTCATCACTGCTCAGAGCCTGAATTTTTAGTGCAGAGGATGCTGGGCAGCAGGGCAGGGAAACCTCCCTGCATGAACATCCCCACGGGGCACCATCACTTTTCTCCTCCTTATGAACCAAGACACGCTCAGATAAATTAGAACATGTCTCCCATCTCCTTCAGCTTCTCACTGGAGTCAGGAGTAGCTGGGATGCTCCCTGATCCCTGCTCTTCCCTGCTCAGTGCAGGAGGAGCTGTTCCCTGGTGTCTCTGCACACTCATTGTGAGACCCCCGGCTCGGCCGCGCCGACGGCAGCAGGCGCTGCTGGGTTTCTTTAGGAATGATTCATTTCCTTGAGACTTGTGATTCCGATGCTTTTCTGAGCGTGGTGAAGCTCTGCTGCTTTGCTCCAGTGGTTGCATTTCATTTTCAGCATCTCTGAACACCCAGGCTGGGCGGGCTGGGCTTGGATGTGTGGTTTGTGGGGAAGATGAGCCTGTTTCCCCCTCTGCTCACCCCAGCAAGGCTGCAAAGTGCAGTCGGGTTTATTTTGAGGCTGGTCAGCACTGCTGCTTTGCTTTGCTTTGCTTTGCTTTGCTTTGCTTTGCTTTGCTTTGCTTTGCTTTGCTTTGCTTTGCTTCCTCCAAAGCACCACCGTGGGCAGATGAGGAAAATCCTTTGGGGTTTTATCACCCTCAATGGTGGAAGCACTGAAGGCTCAGCCATGGCAGCAGTATCAGGGCTTGCAGCAGGGTCTGTGCTCGGGGTGTTGCCCCACAGGGAGCTAAAGATTAGGATGGAGGATGGAAGGGATGAACACACACTCTGCAGTGTTTTCTGAATTTGCAGAGACCTGAGTTTGCTCTTGGACTGGGTGAAGGAAGGAGCTGTGGGCAGTGGGCGATGCTGTGCCACTCAGGGGGTTTGGGTTGGTACTGCAGGGAAATGTGTCCCTGCTCCCAGGCCTGGAGGGTGTGAGCACTGTGGGATTTGCTGCCTGGCTTTGGGCAGGTGGGCTCCTCCGTGCCTCAGTTTCCCCATCTGTAAGTGGCACCTAGCAGCTTCAGGAAGTGTTTGCAGTGAAACTCCTGGGGAAGGAAGAGGCAGTTTTGAAACACAGAGCAAGAAATGATGACTCCTCCAAAGGTTTTATGGGATTCAGCTTTCATGGGGCTGGAAAAGCCTGCAGACCCTGCTCTGGGTACCCCAATAATTCACTTATTTCCCTTGGCTGGAGGGAAGGCTGAATTTTCACACAGCTTCCCAAGCTGCCAGCTCTGCCTTCAGCTCCCCATCAACATCCTCCTCTCCCGTGATTTCTTCACTCTGCATCTCCCCTTTCCCACCCTTCTGGCCCATTTCTCCTGAAATCTCTGTGAATTTAGGGTTGAGAGCCCTCTTCTCCCTCCTGGCTGGTCTCTGCTTGGAGCTGCCACTGTGTGTCTGTAAACAATTTAACCTCATGCTGTCGCAGTGGGTCAGAAACCAGACATAAGAAATTTGGGCTGAAAATGGCTCTGGCTGCTGGGAATTTGAGTTTGCAGAAGGGATGAGGAAGGAGTTGCTGTGAATATGATGTAAAACATTGAAGATTAGAGGACTTCTCTACATCTGCCTGTGCCTCGGTGGGTGCAGGTGCCTGAATGATATTCCACACTTTAAATCCCTCAGAATTAAGGCAGGAAATCTTTCTGCAGTATGAGAAACAAGCCTGGGCTGTTCTCTCCCAGGGCTGGAAATTTTCAGGGGTGTTTCTCCCATCCTGGTTGACAGATGCTCTGAGAAAGAGCAGCAAGCCCGAGGAGGAGCGTGTGGGGAACGAGACCTGGGCCCAGCTGTGTTTCTCCCTTGGGACATCTCCTGGGAATTTGGCTTTATTGCTCCATTTTCTTGACCAAACAGCCATGCAATTCCCTTGGAGGAGAGCTTTACACAAGCACCCTTATCAGCCAAGTGTGGGACTCAGTCAGAGATATCAGTCAATTTGATAAGATCTGTTTTCTTAACAGAAACCCTGTGTTGATTGGCAGCAATTAAATCTTCCTCTTTAATTCTGTATTAAGACTCTCAGCCATTCCAGCATGTTGCTTGGGATCAGTGAAGGATGGCCAGACCCATAATTTTTGCAGATCACTTTGTTTATCCCTTAAAAAACTGTCCCAAACAGGAGCTCTTTTCCAGTCCTCTGGAAGGACTCAGGAGATGCTCAGCACTTGCATTCCCAGGAGCTGTTTTGCCAGCTCTGAGTGTTTGGATAGAAGTTATTTGGCTCAGTCAATTTAAAAACATCTAATTTTTATGGCTGCTGTTTCATATCCTGTATTTCTCTTGGGATGGAGGAGATTTCCTCACCCCTGGACAATGGAAAGACATCTGGATCCCTTCAGGAGCCAGAGCAGAGATAGCTCCTGAATGCCCCTCACTTCTCACTCCCACTGCTGCTGTTACTGAATCCAGAGAAATAACACCCTTGTTGGGCTGAGGATTTGGCATTTCTTTCTTCACTGACAAGGATACAGCTTGGAAAGGCTCCAGGGTACCCCAAAACACTGGATTATTTGCCTAGTGGGAATTAAAATTATTTACCCCTTCATCTGCAGAGTCCCAACTCCACCATCACCTTCTTGCCCAGTGGCATTTCTTGGGCTGAAGGTGCTGTTTGGGTCGAATTTGTGTATTTATTTATTTATTTACTGGGTGTGTAATGCTCCAGTGATCCTTGAGGATCCTGGCAGCTTGGAGCCCTTCCCAGCTGGCAGGTGGGAGGGGTTTAATCCCCCAGCAAGCCCAGTCCAATAAAGCAGAAAGCCCTGTTAGCTTTAAGCCCAGGAATGGTCCTGCTGGCACTTCAGGATAAGCTGGTGCTTGAACAAGTGCCTGGGCTGAGATCCTTGCTCAGAGCACTGAGCCCCTCTGGAAGCTCATTTCCCCAAAGCTGCACTGCCTCGCCAGGGGATCTTTGCTCCTGGCAGGAATTCTCATCTCTTCCCTTTCTCTGCTGCACTTTAGCATCCCTGGAGCATCTTTCCTACATCTCTACATCCTCATCACCCCTGCAAATGCATCCTCAGCATCTCCATATCATCATCACCCCTGCATCCTCACAATTCCTGCAACTTCATCTCTGCAATTTCATCATCCCTGCATCATCATCCCTGCAACCTCATCATAGCTGCATCTTCATCCCTGCAACATTACCATCCTCACATCCTCATCATCCCTGCAAATGCATCCCCATCATCCCTGCAACCTCAATATCCCTACAACTTCACCCCTGCAACTTCATCTGCAATTTCATCATAGCTGCAACATTGTTCTCCCTGCAGCTTTATCATGCCTGCAACATCATTATCCCTGCATCCCCATTATCCCTGCAACATCTTCCCTGCATCCCCATTATCNNTTTGTGGGAAATAGAGTTGAGGATTTGTCAGGGGGGACCAATGTGCAACTTCTCTTCCACTTTACTTGAAAAAAAAAAAGGAACCTCTTCTTGTTTTCCAGGGCTGTGCATAAAAATGGTTCTTTGCTTTGCCCAACAGATCACAGAAGAACTTTTGAAATGAAGAAATTCAGGACTGTGTTGAGGAATAAAACATCTCCAAGGAAAGGACAAACATCCCAAACATCCCCAACACGGTGACCAACGCTGCTGTGGACCCAACTGACAGAGGGTCTGTCCTCCCCAGCTAAACCCAGTCCATATTTCATATATATATATTTGTATATGGAATATTTCCCACTCTATCTGTGTTTTCTAACAAGTGCATTATGTAGAAGGGAGCATCTTTGGAGCCAGATTATCTTCAAGTCATGTGCAATATAACAAGACTGGCAAAGCCAGGAAAAAGGAGGAGGAGAGGTGGAAGTCACTTGGACATTATTTCAGTCTTTTTTTAAATATTATTAAAAAAAAAAAAAAAAAAGAAATCTCTTGAAAGATGAAGCAACCAGAAAGGAAATGTTAAGCAGAGCTGCTAAAACTCAGCCCAAGTGTTTTGCTCGAGGTGGGAGGGAGTGGGGGAAATTCAGTTGCTGTCGCTGTTCCCTGGTGAAGGCCACGGGCTGTTCTCAGCTCTTCAGAATCAGTCCTGTTCCATTTTTCTCACTTTCCTGGAAATGCCCTTTGTAAGTAGCTCTGTGCTGTACCAAAGGCTGTGATTTGCTTTAAGTCCTTATTTAGAAAGAAACATCTCTGCTGGTGCTGAGGAAAAGGGTGTCGAACAGCTGTGCCTTGCTATCACGATCACTCCATGAAAAAACAAAGGGCAAATTGAATTTCCAGCGTAGAAAAGATCTAAAAACCCAATTTTTGGCTGACCATGTTCCTGCTTTGTTTCATGAGAACAGCTCTGCCTTGTCTGCACTTCCACAGTACCCCAGTATTGTGGGAACATGATAGTGTTGCCTTGCTAATTCTGTAATAATTGGGAATTCCATCCCTCCTTTGCCCGTTGCTGTTTCATTTTGCACATTGAGGTTTTTGGTGGCAGGTTTAGAGCTGTGGGTTGCCCATACTGGGCTGGGAAAGCTCTTAAAGCTGGGCTTTCTCTAACCTCGCTGTATTTCCTGGGACTGCACGGATCAATATTATCCTCGTGTCACAAGATAAATGATGTGCAAAGGGATAAATGATGTGCAAAGGGAGAAATGATGTGCAAAGGGAGAAATGATGTGCAAAGGGAGNAAATGATGTGCAAAGGGAGAAATGATGTGCAAAGGGAGAAATGATGTGCAAAGGGAGAAATGCAAATGGCAGAGGGGTTGATGGTGTCTCCTGCTCCTGGCTCCCCCTTTTCCTCCTCCCCAGCCTCATCCATCTGCTCATGCTGCCTCTATCCCAGCTTGGAGACTGAAACTCTCCCAGCATAGCCTCCATTGGAGGAGCAGAGTGAAACTTGGAACAGTGTTGGATTTAAGGGTGAAAATAATGTTGGAGGGACTCAGATGAGCACAGGAACCTCTTTGTCTGTGTTGCAATAATTCCCTGGGAATGGTTTGGGAATGTTAATTTGGGCTGGACAGAACCAAGTGAGCTGGAGCTTCCTCTGAAGCTGCTCGAGGGGAGGTAACAGGAACCAAAATCATTGTGTGTGAAACAGCCCCTTGAGCTGATGCTGCTGATTGTCTTTGGTGTCCAAGGACAAGCCTTGAGGTTTCCACCAGGTCCCTGGAAGGTGGAGCAAAGACCACTCTTCCAGAGGGAAGCATCAAAACCTGGATCCTTCCCCCAGTGAAGCTGTTTATCTGCATTCCACATGGAACATCCACAGCAGACACACATGGGATGCCTCGAGGCACAACTCCAGTGAGGATGGACTGAAACCAGCCCCTGGAAGGAAGGCTGGGAAATGGGAGAACTGGGGAATACTCAAGGCAAAGCAGCCAACTGTCTGCACCACGTTCCTGTCTTGCAGAAGAGCTTTGAACCCTGCACTCAACCCTCAGCTGAAATTCAGGTTGAGAAATTCCCTTAATGTTGAAAAACAAGGTGATTCTTACAAGGAATGCATCAGCTTTGGTGAGGTCATGTTTATTTTGTTTGTTTTTTAAACACGGATAATTTCTTGGCTGGAATTCCTCCTCCTGCCATGGCAGGTGCACCACTGGTGGTGGAGACTTTGTTCATGGCTTGAGGAACCCAAACACAGAATTCTCCAGGGCTCTGCACAGGTGCAGTTTGGGCAGAATGGGCTGAGAGGGCAAAAAGAAGCAAAAGTGTTAAACCCAGCACTTTAGGTCAATTTAATCAGCTGGAGAATGAAGAACAAATATGGATCTGGCTCTCAGTAGGACATTGCTCCTCTTGCATTTATTCCCAGTGTGGAAGAAACCCTGTGGCCACCGAAGCTGTGGGGAAATGGAGGAGAAAGGGCTGGTGCTGCTGGCACCTGGATTTAGCACGGCTTTAACGGCACGAGGGGCAGAGGGAGATTGGGATGGGGGGCCAGGATTGCTGGAAGACCACACGGAGCAGGTCCCTGAGCCCACGGAGATGAGCAGGGGGTGCCGAGGCTCGGCAGGGACGCCGGGGAGGTGAAACAACCCGCGGTGTGAAATCAATGCGGTGCGAAAGCCGCCTGCACAAATTAGAGCTAATTAGGGCAGTGGCTCTCATTAACTTGGTTTGGCCATGCCCTGCCCAGAGGCCAGCCCGCGCTGGGGGTGGGGAGAAGGAGCTTCTCCATGGGATCTTCCAGCAAGTTGCTCCTCTGGCAAATCCCCACGGCCGGGGCAGCTCCGAGCGGGGACAGCAACGTTTGTGCCCCTGGCACAGCCAAACGGGCTCCGGGTGTCCCTCCCGTGGCCCTGCACAGAGGAGCTGTGTCCCTTTGTCCCCTGCCTACCTCATCCCAGCATTGAAATGAGTTATTGCTCAGGCTGTAAAATCTCAGAGAAATTAAACGACCCCGTTAAAAAGACCTGGAAAATTTCCCGGTGTTTGGGGTGAGGCTGAGGCGCTTCCATCGCGGGGAACTCCTGAGTGCTCTTCCCCACTGCCCTGCAGGGAGCTGCTGGCAGCCTGGGGGAGATGGAGCTGGCCTTTTTTTGGGACGTCTCACCTCCCAAACCCCTGAGGAGCTGCAAAACACGTTTGTTTGCAGCCTCCCTGCAGCGTGACAGGTTCGCAGTGTGCTCTTGAGTCTGCAAAGGAGACTGAACAAAGCTTTAGCAGCTCTGAAATTGTGAGAGACTGACCCCAAAGCCACTCTTCCACCATGCTGATGGGTTTGGGCTGCAAACAGCCAAAACCCCCATGAAAGGAGGGGGGCCCTAGGCTGCCCACACAGCTAAGGGCACATTAACAGGAGGAGAATTGATTTTCTGGATTGCAGCACAGACCCGGATCTTGGGAAGCCCTGGTCCCAAAGGTGTTATATTTAGTTTCTTTTGGAACATGATCTAGTAGCCCTTAAAATGGGGGATAGAATGTATCCGTACTAAAGTTATTTTTATTTTTCACCAGTGTTACAGAGAGCTTTTTTATGATGTATGTGTGTGTCCGTTATACCTCCTCTGTTTTCAGTAGCCACTTGTTACAGCATCTCTCTGTTAGGGCTCAAAACTGTATTTTGGTGATTAAAGTGATGGGAAAAACCTCATCCCTTCACCCAGCTGGGCTGGTGGGTCCCACCCACCCCCCAACCATCTCACACTGATGACAATCTTGCCAAATGCCATCTCTCCTTGGTGTTGTACATTCTGTCGCTCTGTGCTCTTGGGTTCCTTGTGCTTGGTTGCTGAGCCAGCTGGGTGTTAATGTGCTTTTCCACAATAATTGAGAGTTTGATAGTCTTTAACTGTCAGTCCAGTGCATTAATCTGTGTTGCCACCACTCTGGTGTGTGTTGCAGATAACCATCGTGCCGGGACAGCCACAGCAGCGGGAAGGGAAGGCAAATTAAAAATGTATCCAGTCGATTAAAAAAACAACAACAAAAAAAGGGAGCGATTTAATGATGGCTGACATCAAGAGAAGATCCAAAAAAATAGCGTGCTTTGATTCCCATAATCATCCCAAGGCAGGCTGCTCATCTTTATTCATAGCCCTTCAAAGCTGTGCTCTGAGACACCGGAGCAGCTCGGAGCTGTCGTGCTCAGATGGAGCTCTTTAGACTCTGAACACGTCGACATCTCTGCTCCGTGCCCAGCCCAGAGCCCAGCTCCAACCCTTCCCCTTTTAATTTCAGGGTGCAATTAAAGTGATGAGAGCTCTGCTGTTGGCTGAGAGGCAGGAAAAGCGGATCTGGGGAGCCGGGCTGGTGTGGGGTCATGTAAAGCTGCTTCTTTTAATGACAGGTTTTAAGCTGGTTTTAAGAAGGCAACAAAATTAGAAAGCAAAAGATCTCCAAAAGTGTTTCAGGGCGCTAGGGAAGGCTCAGGGGACACAGCACAGGGACAGGGCTTAGCAGTGAGGCTGGAGTGGGCTGTTGGAGGCAGGGAGGGAATACTGGGAAGCTGCACTGCCCTGCTGGATTTGGGGGAAAAGTCAGGATTTGGTGAGGTCCTGGCACAGGGTGCCCAGAGAAGCTGTGGCTGCCCCATCCCTGGAAGTGTCCAAGGCCAGGTTGGAGGGAGTTTGGAGCAGCCTGGGACAGTGGAAGGTGTCCCTGCCCATTGAAACAGCATGAGCTGTCACTTCCAACCCAAACCACTCTGGGATTCAATTAATTTGTGACTCTGTGTTTCCACACTCCCATCCCAGCCTCTTTCCACAGGCAAACCCCTGCAGGACTGACATCTCAGAAACCAGCCTCGAGCATGCTGGAGGCGTCATTATCTCACACACTTGGGTGTTTTCTGAGCCAGGTGTTCAAATGCTGTTATTGCTACTGAATCCTTTTAAAATTAAGGAATTTCTGAGACAGAGTTTTTCTTCCCTGAGTGCTCCCCACTCTCCTGCATTGCACAAATGCAGCTGGAAGTCTGTCTCTCAACCTGAGATTAAAGAAAGCAGCAGCTCTGGGTGAATTAAATTACACTTTCTAATCCCCAGCCCCTGATACAGGTAAATTATGTTTCTTTTCCCCGTTTTTCCTGCTTGGTCCACAATGATGTTATCAGTGCACCTGCAAAGGGAATGGCCTGAGATGGTTCTGACTGGTTTGTCCATAACACATCTCTGACCATTGCAAGGCCAGGCACTCCTACTGGGTTTTAAATGCCTCATTCCCATTCCAGAGGATGATTTCAAAGCAGGACAACTTGCCTGGCAACATACAAGTCATGGATGGAGCTGGAATTGTGAATCAAAAGGTATTAAGTGGAAATGTAGTCAGGAAGTGCCTGAAATACTGGAATTTTAATGCAAGACTGTGCTGGCTGCCACGTCCCTTGTGCTGCCACTGAAATTAGACTTGGTTACCCCAAGTGCTCAGGTCTGGCAGGAAAATCACCCTCACTGCTGGAGGTCAGGGGTTCCTTGGCTGAATTTGGCACCTTGCAAGGAGAACAGGCTCTGAACTCATCCCCCGAGACCCCAAAACGTGGCAAAAGGGAGGCTTTGCATCATCCTCCAGCACAGGAGCAGCTCGTGTTTCCTAATTCCCCATCCTTTACTATGCAACTGATGTTCATGGAATCTTCCCAGCGTGGAGATGGCTGGATATAGTTTTGACTTTTCTTTCCTTCCTTCACATGTGCAAGTGGGTAGTGCAGAAATGTTTCCACGACTGTCTCGCCTGGGACATGCACTGGGGCTATGAACAGTGAAATGTTGGGAAATTCTGTGTATCCAACTGGAAATCTGAACTTGTCTCTAAATCCTGAGTGATCAGGTGCCACAGGAGCGATGCAATTTTGGACTGGAGATGTTAAATGAGGTCTTGTTACTCTGAGTTCATTTCAAATTCTGGTTTTGCCAGTGAGCTGTGTTGCAACTGTTTAAAACTTGTGGTTTTTTTATACCAGTCTGATGCTAAAACCAGCTGCTGCATCCCCTCGTCCTGGTTGATTCCACCATGGTGTGGGCCTTGTATTCAGTTCCTGGTTTAAAAAAGTGATTTTTTTTTTCAGTTGCTGATTTTTTTACCTGATGTTGAATTTATTTTTTTAATTTTTTTTTCTCATTAGAACTTGAAACTGTTCTTTCATATGCAAAGTTCAATAAAATGGCTGAACCACAGTGTTTTATTGTGTTTGATATTGTGTTGATATTGTGTTTTATTAGTGTTTGATACTGAACTGGGGGAAGAGGAGATGTTGGGATGGAAAGGGTGGTGTGAGGCTGAGGATTGAGGAGTGTCCTCTAATGTGAACTCATTTTTCAGGGTTAAATAATCTGAAATCTAATGCTGTTCACAGGAGTCACATTCACCCTGTTAGAGAGATAAAATCCTGGGGTAAAATCTGCACATTTCCAGCATCCCACCCAGCCACCTGGACTGAGGAAGCTCCAGGCAAACCCTTAAAATTCTGATGATGTGTCACAAGAAGAGATGTCACAAATGGTGCTTGGGCACACAAATGCAGGAGGAGGGGTTTGACCCACACTGCTGGAAATCCTGCAAAAGGAGCTTGGAAAGGAGCTCATTTGAAAACCTTGTTCTTGGCTTCAAACCACATCTGTGAGCTTCACCCAGAGGTGAAAGTGTCAAAATTTTGGTTTAGGTTTTCGGTTGCCTTAAAAACATTGAAGTTGTTTTTCCTGTGTTGCCCAGAGAAGCCGTGACTGCTCCATCCCTGGGGGTACCCAAGGCCAGGCTGGAGAAATCTGGGTGAGTGGAAGGTGGTTTCACCCATGGCAGAGGGTGAAACGTTATGAGCTTTAAGGTCTCTCCCCACCCAAACCATTCCAAGATTCCATGGCTTGATGATTCCATGGTAAAATGACTTGAGCTGCTGTGCTGTGTCCCAGGGCCAGAGGTCCCAGGCTGCTGCAAGGGGATTTTATTTTAGTGGTCACTGAGCCAGCAGCACGGACTGTTATCCCAAGTGACTTGGTTATTTTTGCAAATCCCAATTCTGGGACTGAAATCCAAGAGGAAATCCTGCAAGAGGCTTTAGGTGCAGAGCAGCAGCCACCCTGGACAGGATCACACCAGGGGAATTCAGCAGCCATGGAGAACCTCAAATTCCCAAACCTTACCAAACATCTTGATCCTGTTGGCCTCGGGAATTGTGACAGGGGCAAAGAAAAGCAGCACTGAGTGCTGGAACTGCGTGGTTTCACCTCTCTCTGCTGGGGGAAGATGATCCTTGGTGAGCAAAGTCAGCTCCAGCTCAAAACCCCCCAAATCTTCTCACTGTGGCTCTGCTGGATGGTACCACAGCAACTCCTGGCTGCTGTGGGTGGCAGGGCAGATTTGGGGCTGGTTCAGGGGCTGTCTGAGGTGGGTTTTAGCAGCTCCTGCTGCTTCACTCCCTGATCTGACCTTGATCTCTGTCTCAGCTCCCCGAAGGGTTGTGGTGTCTCCAGCTGCAGATTTCAGTTGACGTGTGGTTACCTTGAGCATCCGGGGAAAACAGGATGTGGCAAACTCTGAGCTGCAGACGGGGCACAAATGGCACCAGCCAAAACCAGCCCCAGTTAGGAAGGACAGGGACGGCACCTGGGATTGCTTGAGGAGCCACAAGAAACACCTTTCACACCAGACTGGTGAGTGGAGGGCAAGGATCCCACACCCAGTCCAGGAGGAACCTTGCCTTGAGGCCCTCCCCAGCCCCTGGGGGCTTTGCAGGGTTTCCAGCCCCTTTCTGGGGTGATCAGGGTGTGCAGGAGACTTTGCCCTGCAAAGGGACAGTGCCTGGTCACTGCCTGCAGCTCCCTGGGCTGTATTTGCCAGATTTTAGAGGGAAGAGCTGGGGGGAAGAGAGGCACAGTGTGAATCCAGGGTGGGTGTTTCCTGCTGCATGGCCAGAGGTTATAAAATATAAAATATATATATTTTCCCTCGGAGTAAATGGCCCTGGGGCAGTCCCACAGCTTTGGGTGCTCAGAGCCACCCCTGGAGCAAGCCCTGGTGTTGCTGGGGTTCATCACGGGGAAATTCAGCTTAAATGATGCTCTGGAGGAGCCTGGCTGTGCACAGGGTGGTCTCTGCTGCCTTTTAGCTCCTGCTTTGCTCTACCACAGTATGAGCATCCCCTGGGAGGGCTGGTGGCAGCTTCAGCAACACATCCCTGCACAGCAACAGGGCTGTGCTGTAAATCCTTCCCTTGCTGCCTCGGAATTTCCTGCTTGGGAATTTCCCTGGGAGCCATTTGCTCCCTGCAAATGGAGAAATATCAATTCATCATCCCCTGCTCAGAGCCTCAGCACCGTGCAGGATTTTAATGAGCTGTGTCCTGCCCCTCTTTCCGAGCCAGAGCATCCAGATCTTCCAACTGTGACTTGTCCAGGATGCTGCAGAGGGGCTCTTCCAGCTCCTACAGGCATTTCCCTGCTCCTCAAACCATGCCTTGCTAAGGAGCCCTTGTCTTGAATACTTCACTTCTACCTTTTGGGGGGATGGTGGTATCCAAAGAATCTTCCTTTTTATTCCTGGCGTCCTCCTGCAAGGGGTGTTTGTCCATCCCTCTGCTCTTATATTTATCCATGGGAATGCCAAGGTTATAATTCCCCCTGTGGAATTCTCTTTTACTCAACAGCACCTTGTCCAGGCCGTTTGTTATTATTTAGTTTATTGATAGATTCTTGATTTTGCTCTCCCAGTGCTGCATTTCCAGTCCCTCACTTTGCCACGCTGATCCACAGGCAGCCCTGATCCTGAGGATTTGGGTGTTGTTTCTGCCCTGTGGATATTTGGGAAGGGTGGAAGAGATTTTATTTCCTGCTCTGTCAGGTGTTAGAGTCACCTCTTGGTTTGTCCTGAGGGCAGGAAAGGAAATATTCCCCTGGCTTCCTGGGGCTGTGGAGTATTGGGGTATTAAAAACTGTTTGAGGGAAGGTCCTGGGAGCACCCAAAATCCTCTCACTCTTGGAATCACAGAGGGTGCTGCAGGGATGGTCATTCCACAGAGTGAAGGGATTTTGGGTGCTCCCAGGACCTTCCCTCAAACACTTTTTAATACCCCAGTACTCCACAGCCCCACAAATCAAGGGAACCCACAGGATCTGGAGGGTCTGAGCTGCTCCTGGCCAGGTCACCAGCACAGGAGGTGATTCCACAGCTCCCAGGGGTGCTCAGGTGTGCCTGGTGGGTGCTGCTTGCCTGAGAAAACGTGAGCTGGAAGCAGAGTGTGGGGAGGGGGAGAAGGGGAAGCCGTGGCTAAAAATAGCTATTTTTGAAAGAAAGGGATGAAAACCTCTTTGAAGAAATGAGGGGAGAGGGGGAGTGTTTCCATGGAAACGGGGAAGTCTGTCTCTTCCCAAAAGAGGGGGTGGGAGGTGAAGAAATAGTAAATACAGCAGAGGAATGATGGGGAAGAGGATGCTGCCTGTCAGGGGCATTCCCCACGGATCCCAGGGCATTCCCCATGGATTCTGGGCAGGGGGCTCTGGGTGCTGGTGGGAGCAGATGGGGCTCTGGCACTGCCTGCCCACACAGCCTTGGAAGTGTCACTTTGTCACTCCCTTTGCCACCTGCAGCCCTGGATCTGTCACCTGCCCAGGTCAGCAGAGGGAGCAGTGACCCAGAGCTGCTGGGGACAGTGACAGGTCGATGTCACCACGATGGGGCATCTCCAGCTGCTCCCAGCAGGGACAGTAAATAATGAGTGTCCTCCAAATGCTTTGGGAATGTGCATCAAATCTTGGCTTTTTTCTTCCAGGAATTTTCCACCATGGCATGGCCATTTGCAGGGGAGGCTGCAGGGAAGGGAACTGGGCAGCAGAGATATGGAGGGTTTAGCCACGGGGTGAGGGCAGCTGGGGGCTTCTGGATGGATTGAGGGCCAGGCAGAGGGGGCTGGCCTGGCCTGGAGTTTGGCACAGCTGCCAGACTGGCACCATCCACAATTTGGCTTGTGTGGCTCACAGTTTGGCACAGCTCAGGGTTTGGCATGGCTCAGAATCTGGCACAGGCCAGGTTTGGCATAACCCAGGATTTTAACTAAAAGGAGTCAATTTAGATGTGATCCGTGGAAGAAATTCCTCCCTGTGAGGGTGGGGAGGCCCTGGCACAGGGTGCCCAGAGCAGCTGTGGCTGCTCCATCCCTGGCAGTGTCCAAGGCCAGGCTGGACAGGGCTTGGAGCAGCCTGGGACAGTGGAAGGTGTCCGGCCACAGTGCCAGCCTGCACTGTCCGAGCCCAGAGTGCCACCCTGCCCACAGTGTCACCAAGCCCACAGTGCCACCCTGTCTTCAGTGCCACCAAGCCCACAGTGTCACCAAGCCCACAGTGCCACCCTGTCTTCAGTGCCACCAAGCCCACAGTGTCACCAAGCCCACGGTGTCATCCCACCCTCGGTGCCCTCCTGCCCTCAGTGCCACCCTGCCCACAGTGTCACCAAGCCCACAGTGCCACCCTGCCCACAGTGTCACAGTGCCACAGTGTCACCCTGCCCATGGTGCCACCCTGCCCACAGTGCCACCCTGCCCAGGCCATGGGGAAGGCACTCCCAGCCTCAGCCCTTGGCTTCTCCTCCCTGCAGCAGCTCTGCGTGGGAGGAAGAGAGGAGGGAATTCATCCTCTCAAACCACTTTTCCTCCCAGCTTCTTTGCAGTCCTGCAGCTCCCTGGGGAGGGATGGAAGTTTGGGGGAATGGGAACATCTCACCCCACTCCGTGGCTCAGATCTGACCTTCAGCAGCTCTTGGCCCCCTCCCAGCACCACCAGACATGGGCTGAGACCCACAGGCTCTAAAAACAGCCTCTGCAGGACTGCTCATCCCATCTGTGCTGTGAGGGAGATGTTTCCACCCTGGCCATCACCTGCACGGGGAGCCAGTCCCAGGGCTGAAGGCTGGAGGGGGTTGTGTCCCACCAAGGCAGTGCAGAGGGGACCCTGAGGTCACCTACAGCTCCCCCCAGGAAAAGGAAATCTGTCTGCAGACACTGATCATCTCCAGCCAAGGTTTTGGCCATTTCCAGCAGTGTCATCTCCCCTGCAGGTTTCTCCCATTTCCCCTTAGTCTTCTCCTCCCTAATCTCAACAAGCAGATTTCAACTTTTGGCCCCATTTCCCTGTTTCTTACTGAGCACCAAGCCCTGGAGTGAGAGAAAAGCTCCCAGAACTGGAGGAAGAGGGATGTTCCATTAGGAGATGGGCATGGGCTGATCCAGGCCTGAGGAAGAAGAAATCAAGATGTTCATCACCTCCCCATTGTCTTGGGGTGCCACAGCCCTGGCTTGGCAAAGCAGGTGTTTAACTGGCATCATGGGTCAAGGTTTGGGCACTTTTAGAGCCCTGAAGCCACTCAGTTCTTGGTCCCTTTGGAGCAGGAGGACTGGGATGACAGAGGGAGGTGGCTGGGTCCCCTTGGTGAGGAGGTGGTGGCCCAGACCAGCCAGTGGTGGCCCAGACCAGCTCAGGTGAGCCCTGCAATAAAGCCCCAGCCCCAGGGATGCTGGGTGAGAGGCCTGTGAGCCCTGGCTCCTTCCAGAGCTGGAAGTCCTCACCCCTGGCTGCAAGGAGGCTTCTGATTCCTTTTCCCATCCTGAATTTGTGAAACCAAGTGGCTTTGAGAGCCTTTTAGTCAGAGTGGCAGGAGTAGCCCAGGTGGGAGACACCCTCCAGGCCTGGCAGGGGCAGCCTGGCAGGAAATATTTACAGTTACTCCCAGGACTGAAGTTCTTTGCCTTGTTTTGGGTGAGCTACAAAACCTCTATTTAAACCAACACTGCCCAGCTCTTCTCCAGACCAGCCCTCCAGGCTGGTGGAGCATCTTTGGAGGCAAAATGGCCACTCAGCCCTCCTGACCAAAAGAAAATTCAGACTGGAGCCCAAAGGAGTTGTTTTAAAAATAATTGGATATTTTATTACAAAAAACACCTTGGAGAATTACAGAGGGATGTCTTTAGTGTTAACATTGCAGAGAGGTGATTTTTGCTGTTTTCCCTTCAGCAGTTGTGCTTTCCAGGGACCAGGACAAGTACAGAGGACCCAGGAGGATCTCCCAGGGACCAAGAGAACTCTTCAGAAAGCAGGAGATCCTCCCAGGATCCAGGAGATTTTCCTGGGATCCAGGGGCTTCTCCCAGGGATAAACCCAGCATCTCTTTTTGCCGTGCTCCTCCTTTCCCACATCACTCCAGGCAAAGCCCTGATCCTTCCCCCATCTCCCAGGGTGGGGGGAGCTGCTCTGACCCATCTCCCCATGGTATTTTGGGATTCACCAGCAGCTCCTGCCATGGCAGAGCAGAGCTGGCTCTGTGGCTCTGTGTCACCGTGTTCCCAGGCTCTGTTCATTTTTAGATGTCTCCTGGCATCCCCTCCTTGCCACCACCCACCCAGGGGGGTGAGGAGGTGCTGGGGGTCCAGGAGCTCCATCCCCTGACGTCAGCAGAGGGTGGGAGCTTGGATGATTTCCCTGGAGGGTGAATCACAGTCCTGGGAACTCACTTACAGCTTTCACAGCTCCTGAAATGACACAAGGCCCAGTTATGTCAACACCTTCAGCTGGAAAAACGTGGCTCAGATGGAGATGGGGCTCAGTGCTCTGCCCTGTCCAACCCCTCTGCTGGGCAGTGCTTGGTCCCCATCCCACAATGGCTGTTAGCACTTGCTTCAGCCCTCAAAGTCCCTCTGGCTTTGCAAGAGGTGGCATGGGGCCCCAGGAGGGACACCAGGGAGAGTTGCCATTGTCTGAGGCTGCACAGGAGGTGTGAAGGTGGTGGCACAGGCTCTGTCCTCTTTGGAGAGCTTGTCCCACCCCTTCACCAGCTTGGCATATGCAGGTGCCCACCTTGGGTGCCCTAAGCAGCAGGGCTGGGACCTGAATGCAGGACCTGAATTCATCCTGGGACTTGAAATCAGCTGTTCTGGATGAGGCCAGGCCTGGGGATAACCCTGCCCTGTGGCTTTCATCCCTCCCTCACAGCACCACTTCTTGGAGCATCTCCCAGACCCACTGCCAGCAGGACACAGGGAGAAAAAGGGGGGAAAAGCACATTTTCTGCTATTTTTATGGCTGTCTGCAAACTCACAGAGGGTTAGGGGCATCCCTGGGAATGTAGAAGACAAGGAGAGATCACCCTGGCCACAGATTTGCCTGGTTCCTGGAACACCCTCCCACCAAGTGCTTTTCCCAGCACCGCACACACAGACGGGGTAAGAATTCCAGTTTGGGTGTCTATAAAACCCATTGAGGCGAGAGAAATAATTCAGGAGGAAATTATTATTTAATAATAATCCTGAGCAAAGGCGTCATCTTGTTAAATCCTTGTGAAACAGCCAAGTGGGTGCAGAGCTCAGCTCGTCTGGTTCTCTGAGAGGCTGAGATGTGTCTGGAGCTGTCAGCGTGGCGGAGGGAGGCAAGTGCAGACACACAGATGATAATAATAGCTCACAATTAGGGTAGTAAATCAGGAGAGAGCATCACTCAATTCAGAGAAATTCCCCTGATTTGCTGGAGACAGGAGTTTGGCTCTTTGCACGGAGCTGGAGCTGTTTGGATGACAAATCCCCCTTGGTTTTGCAGAACCTTCGCAAGGCGGCAGCAGGAGGAGCAGGCTGGAAATTCAGCTCCACTTGGATTGTTCCATGCCCAGCCTCAGTTTCTACATATTGCATAAGGAGCAGCCTTGGGCAGATCATTTTCTGCATTCAACCCACCCTGCCATGGCAGATCCACCTCCAGAAGAGGCTAAAATGGTGCAGCTGACATTAAAAACCCTCAGCCAGAGTAGCCTCCTGCCCAGCTGGATGCATCTGGGAGGGAAATCCAAAGTGCAAGGGCTGGTCCTGAAGGATTCCCACTTTTCCTGTAGGGTTGGACATTAATTTTCAATATTGGGATCTGGCAGGGTCTTGGGAAAATACAATTTTTGTTTCAAGGTGAAGAGGAGTGTTGGGAGGAGCAGCAGGTGATCACATCCCCCAGTGCTGCACCCACTCTCTGTCTGTGCCACTCCCTGCTCCAGGCACTTTGGGGAGCAAAAATATTGTGATTTATCCCTCCCATGTCCCCACATCCCCCTGCATGACTGGGCACCGATTGTCTCAGGTGTTCAGGGTGTTCCAGGTGTTCTCCATCCCACCTCAGGGTGTCCCTGAAGGGATCTCACTGGTCACTCCAGGCACATCTGACTGCTGTACATGGGAACAGAAATATTCCCCACCTCCTCCAGCACTTGTGCCTTGGGTGCCAGGAGCCTTGAGGGACTTGTTGCCTCCTTGGTGCTCCTTGTGGGGCTGTGGGGGGATGGCAGAGTGGTCCAAACCTCCTGCCTGAAGGCAGGGATTGATCCATAGGTCTTATTTGTTGACAGGATCTTGGCCATCTCCTTCCTTTGAGCTGGGAGAAGCCTCCTCACGAAGGGACCTCAGTAAATACAAAGTGATATAAAATTATTGCTTTTCACATCCTCACCCCAGCCAAGGGCAGCCCCTGCAGCTCCAATCCCCAGAGCTGCAGGGAGCTGGTGGTTCTCCATCCCCCAGATCTCCCCAGCACATCCAGGCTGTTACCAAGAGCATGGGATGGATGGGAGCCGCATGGCAAAGCAGCCCCGTGTATCCAGGGATATGATTATTTCCCAGTGGTTGAAATCTAGGTCTCCTGCATGGGAGGAGGGGTGCGGGGGGAGGGAAGGGGGGGGAAAGACGCTCATATTAATCTTATGAATATTCATGGAGAAGCTGAGCTGCCTTCGGAGGTTGACTCCGGGGTACGAGTTTGGGGGGCCGTAGGTGAGAGGTGCCGGCAGCGGCGGGAGCAGAGCAGCTGCTTGTGCATTCTCCGCATGCCTGACTGCAGAGCCAAGTGTAAGTTGGTGCCTTTTTCTGTCCCCCCTCACCTCGTCCCTGCATCCTTCCCCCTCTTCCCGCTGCTCCCCTGCTTGAACACAGCCTGGCCAGGAGCGGTGCAAGGCGAGGGAGTCGTGCTTTAGTCGCAAACACGACCCCAAACCGTGTGACTGCCGCCTGCAGTGCTCAGGGCGGGCTGAGAACAAACTGAGGGGCTTTGGGCAAATCTTCACCTCCTCCATCCTCCCCCTCTTCAGTCCCCAAATTTGCATGAATTAACCCTAAAAATGCTCGAGGAGGGAGGGGTGGCGGAGGTTGTTTGCCAGGAAAAGCAGCGATGGGGAGAAAGTAGGAGAAACTGAGTGCTGGGATGGGTGATGTCAACTGAGATGATGCCGTAACCCTCTCCGCCAAGCACCAGCGCTTGGATTTGGAGTCGGAGGAGGAAGCCCGGAGCCCATGCCAAATAAAAATCAACATGTTAAATAAAAAAAAAACAAAAAAAAACAAAACAAAAAACAACAACAACAACAACAACAAAGCAAATTTCCCTGCTGTTAAACAAATCTGGGGTGTTTTGGGGAAGGGAGAAAGGGGAGGAGAGAGTTTATGGGCAGGAGGAAAACGGCGTGTTTATTAAAAAAAATAAATAAGACACTGAAGGTTGGTTGATCTTTGGTGAGATGGGGGTTTGTGGCTGCCGGATCTTTCCTGCAGCAGCAGGGAGATGTTGTTTGTGGTGTTCTGGCGTGATGCTCGGAGGAGCCAGGGAAGGTCAAATCCAGCCAAACTCCTCGGCGAGTCGCTGGGAAGCGAGTGGTGGGGAGAAAATGCAGGAAAAGGATAAAAACTGGGACAAATGCGACCTCCTCTCCTCCGGGCCTGGCAGAAAAGGGTTAAGAGAAGCGGTTGAATGCTGCAAGCCTCGTCAGGGTTGTACTATTTTTTCTAGTGCATAAGGAGAAGGGAGAGGAGGGTTGCACGGAAAAGGGAAATTTCCAAGAAAAGAGGGATCTGCGGCAATATCTGCACCTCGGGGGATGAAGAGAGGAACCAACAGGCATAAATGGCCTGGAGACGGCTGAAATCTTTGCCGAGGACATTGGGACCGCGGGGTTATTTTCCACCTGCCTCCCCTGCCCGGTTCTGTAATCCTGGCTCAAAGTAGACAAGTCGAGTTGGAGCTGAAGAAGGGAGGTTAGAGGGGTTTTTATTTCATTTGGGAGGGGAAAAAAAAAAAAAAAAGGCAAAAAATGAGACGTTGGTTGGCCCTCTGCGGGCTGAGCATCTCCCTGGTGCGAGGCAATGCAGGATGATCCAAGGGAGCGCCCGCCGGGAGCAGGGAAGGGATGCTGAGGACCCGGCACCCACCGGGGACATGAGCCTCAACATCCCCACGAGAAATTCCACCCAGCCGAGTGGAATTCCCACGGGGGTGGGTCGGCCGGGGGGTTGGCTCTCGGGAGGATGGGGAGGGTGGACGCCGGTCGCGTGGGTCCCGCGGCCCCAGTGCTCGTGGGTGCTCGGAGCCATCGGCGGGGGGCCGGTGGCCTTGGCGGGGGCACTGCCAGGGGCCGGCGGGGGGTTCGCTCCGGTGGGTGAAGCCGGAGCGTCCTGAGTCACCGGGGAACGCCACGCAATGGCCGTGGGTGCTGTGCCCGGTGGGTGACACGGGGCTGGGAACCCTCCGTGGCTTTGCAGAGCCTCGGCTGCCGGGGGGGCTGCGTCGTTCCCCCCCCGCTCCTCCGCCTGGCACGGGCTCGGCGGGCAGCCGGCCCCGCTGGGCTGAGCAGAGCGCAGGGACACGGGGCTCGGTGTTTTTCCGCCTCGGCGCTGGCGCTCTCGCCCTCCTCTCTCTCGTGTTGCAGTGCGGGTTGGGCGGGCAGGCTGGCGGCCGGGGAGAAGCGGGTGCCCGGAGGAGCCGGTGCTTTGCGGATGCTCCTTGCGAGCCCCCACAGCTTGCTACCTTCTCGGTGTTTTTTCAGGCGATGCCACACCTCCCGAGGACACTGGGGACATCGGGTTTTGCTGAGCTTAGCAGCTTTTCACCGTCGTACCGAAGGCATCAGACAGACGCTCATCTGCCCTGAAGTGCAGATCTGCAACAGCTCCCGGGAAGACTCTGTCTCTCTGTCTCTCTGTCTCTCTTTCTCTCTCTCTCCAGTCCAAACCATTACAAGACCTGACTTCCACCATCTGGGACTCTAACCCCTCTTATGTCCCTTCTCCTTTTTCTACGATGACTCACCATTATTTTTAACTTTGAAGAGAGAGGAAATTATGGGGATCTTGGAAGCCTGTATTTCTCTCTAGGATTTCCCCAGGGTCAGATAATCGGTGTTACTAAGAGACACTAAGATTTGGCTTCTCCAGGTAATGTGATTTGTTTTCTGTGTGCCATGGTGGTTTGCAGAGGATGACAGGAGCCGGGACACCAGCGGTCGAGGAGGGGGACTGCGGTGGTCCGCGGGGCAGCCGGAACCGCCGGCTCCACATTCCGGCAGCCGCAGAGCTTGGCTGAAGGCAGGGAGGGCAGCATGTCACCAGGGAAAGAGGATTGGGAAGGTGTTAAACTTAAAAGCGGAGCTGGAGCTCTCCTGGAGGGTAGATTGCCTGAGATCGCAAGGTTAAATGTTAATTAACCCTTAGCTGCATGCCTGGAAATGAGCTGAGCCCGGCACCCCGCGGGGTCCTCTCGCCAGTTCAGGGCTGGATGGGGTTATTTTTCTTCCTTCCTTTCTCTTCCCTTCCCCCTCTTTATTCATTTTTTTTTTTTAACTGGAATTTTTTATTTTTAGCCAAAAAATAAGCCCTGGTTTACCAATGCCAGTTTTTCCACGTTGGTTTTGAACAGGTGACGGTTCCTCAGGTGTTTTTGCGTTCCACCTAATGGGTTTAGATGGGAGTTGTTGAGCTCTGTCCCAAGGAAGGCAAATTAACCCCTCCAGGAAGGGGATAGACGTGCTAGAGAAGGGATCTGCTCTCCTCCCCCCAACTTTATTCCATCTCTCTCTTTCTCAGCAGGGGCGATTTTCTTTCTTCTTCTTCATTTTTTTTTTCCTCTTTTTTTTTTTATTTTTTTTTTATCTCATCCCTTCGCCTTTTCATGAGACTCTTCCAAACCTACGTACCTGTCCTTCTGCAGGATAGTAGCCCTGCCCTGAACCCGACCCCACCACCGGGCGCTGGGAAGAGTTTAGCATAAGGATTTCTTTTAAAGCCCAATATGACAGTTGCCACTGGAGATCCTGCAGATGAAGCTGCAGCTCTTCCCGGTCACCCGCAGGACACGTACAACCCCGAGACCGACCATGAGTGCTGTGAGAGGGTGGTCATCAACATCTCAGGGCTGCGCTTCGAGACGCAGCTCAAGACTCTTGCCCAGTTCCCAGAGACCTTGCTAGGGGATCCTAAAAAGAGGATGAGATATTTCGACCCTCTGCGGAACGAGTATTTCTTTGACCGGAACAGGCCCAGCTTCGATGCCATTCTGTACTATTACCAGTCCGGGGGCAGGTTGCGGCGGCCGGTGAACGTGCCCTTGGACATCTTCTCCGAAGAGATCCGCTTCTATGAGCTGGGGGAAGAAGCCATGGAGATGTTTCGGGAGGATGAAGGCTACATCAAGGAAGAGGAGAGGCCGCTGCCTGAGAACGAGTTCCAGAGACAAGTGTGGTTGCTCTTTGAGTACCCCGAGAGCTCAGGCCCTGCCAGGATTATAGCTATTGTCTCTGTCATGGTGATTTTAATCTCCATCGTCAGCTTTTGCCTGGAAACGTTGCCCATTTTTCGGGATGAGAACGAAGACATGCACGGCAGCGGGCTGAGCCATCCCCCCTACTCCAACAGCAGCATGGGGTACCAGCAGTCCACTTCCTTCACAGACCCCTTCTTCATTGTGGAGACTCTTTGCATCATCTGGTTCTCCTTCGAGTTCTTGGTGAGGTTTTTCGCCTGCCCCAGCAAGGCTGGTTTTTTTACCAACATCATGAACATTATAGACATTGTAGCCATCATTCCCTATTTCATCACCTTAGGGACAGAGCTGGCCGAGAAGCCAGAGGATGGCCAGCAGGGCCAGCAAGCCATGTCCTTAGCCATCCTCCGAGTCATCCGCTTAGTGCGGGTCTTCAGGATCTTCAAGCTCTCCCGGCACTCCAAGGGGCTGCAGATCCTGGGACAGACTCTCAAGGCCAGCATGCGGGAGCTGGGCCTCTTGATATTTTTCCTCTTCATCGGCGTCATCCTCTTCTCCAGCGCCGTCTACTTCGCCGAGGCCGACGAGAGCGAGTCCCAGTTCCCAAGCATCCCCGATGCCTTCTGGTGGGCTGTGGTTTCCATGACGACTGTTGGCTACGGAGACATGGTCCCCACGACCATCGGGGGGAAAATAGTGGGTTCCTTGTGTGCCATCGCTGGCGTATTAACGATTGCCTTACCAGTGCCCGTCATAGTGTCTAACTTCAATTACTTCTACCACCGGGAGACCGAGGGAGAGGAGCAGGCTCAATATTTGCAAGTAACCAGCTGCCCAAAGATCCCCTCTTCCCCTGACCTAAAGAAAAGCAGAAGTGCCTCTACTATTAGTAAGTCTGATTATATGGAGATTCAGGAAGGTGTAAACAATAGCAATGAGGATTTTAGGGAGGAGAACTTGAAGACAGCCAATTGCACCCTAGCTAACACAAACTATGTGAATATCACCAAAATGCTAACCGATGTCTAGTCGCTAAAATCTAGTCCCGTATTTAAAGCTGAAGTGGAACAATTGCAGATATTGAGTGCTGCTCTGCATTGTAGTTAACACAGTATTTTCTACGGTGTATATTTGGTTCTGCATGGGAAGCAATAGCTGTGTAAGTGACTTTTAACCTTTGATTTCTGCACCGAATAAGCATCTGTGCAAAAAAAACCCCACAAACCCAACGAATCCAAACCATTTTGTTGCCCTTCTCCCATCCCAGGCTCGTGGGTTTCCAAAGATACAGAGGGGACGGGCACTTGGAGCAGCGGGATGGGGATGCCAGGGGCAGGTCCGGGCCACGCCGGGGTGCCACGGCTCCTGGTCCCTGTCCTGGGTGCCAGCCAGCTCCCAGGCACAGGGAACAGCTGGGAAAGGTCAGGCAGGACTTCCTGGAGGGCGGCTGCAGGCGTGGGGCCGGGGTGTGGAGGGCTCGGGATCCTGCCCCGGGAAAGCCGAGCACGAACGCGGCGCCCGGCTCGTGTTTCATAACTGAAAATGCTGCATGCTGCAATAGTTTCAGCCACTGCAGTGTGCCAGTGTGAGGCCCAGGGGAGGGATAATTAGTGTGGCGGCACATTATTTATTAAGTCTTAAATTTTTCTATGCGAGGCATCGGGAGGGACGAGTAAATAAATCAAGAGCTTGGAATTTATTTATTTATTTAGATGACACTTCCATCATCAATATTTCCAGGATCACCAAAGACACCTCCACTGACACATTGAAAATGAGTTGGAAAAAGCATCTTTTTTTATATCTATATATAAAACTGGAGCAACTATGCTGTGGCCTATAATATATTTATACTGCAGTGAAATTTAACCAGTAATACAGTACAGCTGCATGGATATTTGTTGCATGAATCTGAATATTTAATACACACACAAATATATATTTTCTTAGTAGACTATACAGTATTCATGTTTATAGTGTTCATAGATTCTCCGGTGGCTCGAAGGAGATTCATGGGAGTTAAAAATATCTCCATTATAGTTAAAAACCGGATGGGGAAGGCGTGTGCTGACAACAGTTGGATAGATATCAGTGCCAAGCCTGAGAGATAACAAGGCAAAGCCTGAGTGTCCGAGCATCCAGACACAAGAGCTGACGAATGCAAGCCAGGGAAGGTGAGCTGAAAGTTAAACACCTGCGCTCATTATGGGGCGAGTAATTAGTCATTAATCGTGGTGTCAGGAGCAGAAACCACGGCGGATGGGAGAGGGCACGAGGAGCAGGTGGAATAGCAGGTTCCAGCTCTCCTGCCTTGTTTGTTCAGCACTTTTCAGCCATTCCCACAGAATTCCCGTGTGTGTGTGTGTATAGATATTTAGAGAGCGACTACAGGGCCGAATCCTCAGCAAACAGAGTGCTTGGGGTGTCCAGGACTTCCCAGCTCAGGGCTGCTGGGATGGTGGGACATGGGTTGGAGCAGGTTTGCCTGCCCCTGGAGCCCATGGGGTCACCAGGGCAAGGTGTGTTTTGGGCTTGAAAGCTCCTTTTCAGTCCCTCAGGGCTGGGGGTTCATTCCTTTATGATGGAGCAGGCATGTGCTGAGGTGGCCTGGATCAGAGCTGGCTCCTCTGAGCCTTTGCTTTGCCTTCTTGCAGGGTGTTTATGAGCAGTGGGTCAAGGTGCAGACAGCCTGAGATTCTCTCTCTTCTTCATCCTCAGTGTTATTTGGGGATGGACAAAAGTTCTTGATCCATGGGGAATCTCACCTGCTTTCCCCATCCCTATGTGGGTTTGCTTGTGTTTTCTTCATTGCTGACAATCCTCAGGGAGAGGTGCCCTATTCCTCTTCCAGATCAGGGGGGACAGAGGAAAATCTCTGCCAACGTCACAGTTGAGCAAAGCCTCCCTGGGATGTGGAACAGGGTTCAGCCAGGGTGAATTTGGGCTGAACTGGGGCATGATCAGCCCTGAAATATTGCAGGAAGGGTGAGCACAAGGAGCTTGGGAAGGGGTCAGCCAGACCCTTCCTTCCTCAGAGAGGAAAGCCCTGCTCCTGACAATAATCCAACCGGTGCTAAAGTATCTACAGCAATGGCTCCAAATGCTGCTCCAGAGCAGGATCCATCTTGTGCTGATGGGGCTCCACTTGGCCAGTGGAATCACTCCTCAGTTTTGATTGATTGATTGATTGATTCATTGAGGCCCAGCTATAATTAATTCCAAGTGGATTGTGCATTGTTTGTGCATGGCAGTCCCTGCTTCTGCATGGGGCAGAGGATGAGCAGCAAAACCCATGTGCTGCGGTTCAGGGGTGCTCAGGGCCCCAGCCTGTCTTTTAACTGGATCTTGTTACACTGGGAGTCCTGCACTCCCACTTTGCTGTGGCAGCCTGGGAATGGGAGACCCTGAAGCCCCTTCAGCATGCACACAAAAAAGCCAACACAACCAAAAGCAATAAATCTTGAGTTCTGAAGCTCATCCTGTTGGATGGGACAGGGCTGGTGAGAGTCGCCTGCTCGGGCACCATTCCCAGGGCGGTCGGCCAACTTCCATGGATCTGACTCATGGTGGGTCTGTGGGGACATGGGCTCACAGGGGGGAGCTGCCTGATGTGCTGGGATCCTCTGGGTGCCCTGAGCACCAGGTGATCCCATTCCTGGTCAGGGTTAAGGTGTTTTGCTGGTGGTTTTGCTGCAGGTGCATTGGAGGATGCTGGCACCAGGTGAGACTGTGAAATGTCCGGTTGTTGAATGCCCGTGGGCTTGGGGTGGCTTGGAGGAGTGTTGGCCAAAGCACCAGCTGTGTGTTGTGGTGGTTTGGTGGGGAGGAAGGTGAGGTTTTCCTTTGGGGAGGCAGGGTTTGGGGCACAGTGTTCCTGTGGGCTTTCCAAGGCCAGGCAGGAGGGGAGAGCAGATCCGTGAGCAGGATCCAAACATCCAAACCCAATCTCCAAGCTGAAGGGTCCTGGCTGCCTTGGGAAACTCCACAGTCACACATCAGGGGTGAATGGGGATGAAGAACAAGAGGCCACACTCCTGTTGTCACTGACATGAGGTGATGACTGTCCCCTGGCCAGCACAGCCTCCCCTCCTTAGGACAGATCTGGCACCTCCTGCACTGACCCTGGCAGATGCTCCTGAGGAGAATGCGCCCTGGTGGGAGAGCAGCTCTGGGCTGCCCTTGTTTGGGACACAAGGAAAAGGCCCAGGGTCAGTGCTCAGGTGTTTGGCTCAGGGTGGGAAGGGTCAGTGAGGGCTGTGGCTGGGAGGGATTCACAGCCGGGAGAGATCCATGGCTGGGAGGGATCCATGGCTGGGAGGGATCCCTGGCTGGGAGATCCATGGCTGGGAGGGATCCCTGGCTGGGAGATCCATGGCTGGGAGAGATCCATGTCTGTGGCAGATCCGTGGCTGGGAGGGATCCATGGCTGGGAGGGACCCATGTCTGTGGGAGATCCATGGCTGGGTGGAATCCATGGCTGGGAGGGATCCATGGCTGGGAGGGATTTGTCAGCCCACACGGAGCAGAAGGGTCCAGACTTCTGCCTCACACAGAGAAATGGTTCCCCTACAGCTTTTAATGGGATTTGTGCCTGCAGGTCGGAGCTCTAGTGCTATTTCTAGCTTTGCTTCTGACTCACTGATGTGATCTTGAACCAGTTTTTCAGGAGGAGACTGTGATATTTTTTTTCTTCTTTTTTTTTTTTTTTCTTAAGGAATGTGGTTTGAGAGAGTCTGGGCCTGTTTCTGTGGAGATGCTGAGCATCCCAACCTCCTCCTGACTCTGAAAGGTGTAAAAATGATCTGCAAAGTGGTTCAGACTGAGGATGCTAAATTAGGGACTGGGGAAGGGGAGGGTCCCACAGCTGTGTCAGAGTTCATCAGGCCCCTAAACAGAGGTAGTCTGGTTCCTTTCCTCCTCCTGAGGAGCCATTTCCCTCTCTCCAGGCCTGGAAAGGGACACTGGAGCTCTCTGGTCTGTGGAGGTGCTCCAGGCTTGGCACCCGGAGGAGGCAGCGCCTCTATTTTAGTTTTAGCCACTGTGCCACAGTTTTGGAGAGATGGAAAACTGTGATTACAGAGCAGGTTGTCTTCTAACACCCAACCTCGTGCCCAAGCCTGCAGGCAGCCCGTCAGCCCTTTCAAATCTTCCAGAATATCTGCTGAGGGCAATGGGGTGAGGCTCATGTACCAGCTGGATGCTACCAAGTGATTAGGAAAAAATGATCTCTTTGGAGCACGATGCTTTAATGGGAAAATTAATCTCTGCAGTGACTGTGTCAAAGTCCTACAGATTTGAATACTGAGCTATAAGAAGAAAAGGATCTCTGGATTGGCGTTATGAGAGTGTGGCACGTGGGTGTATAAATATGGGCATATTTGTGCATAAATACACAGAAGGAGAGAAAAAGACAGAGGAGGAGGAGGTATTTCAGGAAGGACCTTGCTTTGTTATCAGATAATTCCTGGGTCAGCCCTTGAAACGGCTGCCAAAGCCTTGTAGCTTTTCCAGAGCTTGCAATACCCTTGGGGATGGGTCCAAGGGAAGGAGATCTGGATCTTGCCTTGGGAGTGGAGGCATCCTGAGGGTCTGGTGGCACTCAGCTCCTCACACCCCTCTGCAAACAGCAGCTTTGCAGAGTCTCTGTTCCCAGCCCTGAGTTCCAGCTTGGGCCAGTCATGACCATTTCTGTGACTGTGCAGGGAAAGCCAAGCAGGGGTTGGAGGGATTTGGTTGAAATGCAGGTGCTATGCTGCACCGAGTAGGCTTTGGGGTTATTGTCTGTAATGGTTGGGATTTAAGTCTCTTAAACTGTGGCAACTTTTGGTCCCAGTGTGGTGGCTGCTATTCTGGAGCCAGGGTAGTTTTATCACAGAATCCTGGAATAGTTTGGGTTGGAACAGATCTTAAAGCTCACCTTGTTCCACCCCCTGCCATGGACAGGGACACCTTCCACTAGACCAGGTTGCTCCAAGCCCCATCCAACTTGGCCTTGAAACCTTTTCTCAAGATCTTTACCATGAGACCTTATCCCAAGGTCTACATCCATGGGAGTTATCCATGGGAGTTTTCTGTGGTGGTCACTCATGGGGATTGGTCAGTGTGCTGCAGGGGTGAAATGGGCTGAGGAAAGAAGGAATCAGCCCCAAACCATTTTGGTTTGCACTCAAATGAAGGCTGTGGCTCTCTCCTCACACCCCTGGCAGTATTTGACCTTCTCCCCATGACACATCCCTTGGTCCCTCCTGTTGGGGACCAGCTGCTGCCCCTGCCAGGAGCCCCAAGGGGGAACAAGAGTTCCCCCCAAGCACCAGCCACTGCTCTGCCCTTCCCCAGCCCTGTCAGCACCCCTGGCCTTGGTGTCCCCATGATGTTTCTGCATTTGGCTGCCCAAAATTCACCCCCCTGCTCAGAAATGGGTGCTCTGATCCTGCCATGTCCCATCAGGGGGAGAGGGCCCAGCCCAGAGGTGCAGCAGCCCTGGGAGCACAGCACTGATTTACACCCGGGGATCAGATCCCCTAGCCCAGTTGTGCATGATGAGAGATAAATCCTCAATTCATGTTTTTCCTCCAGAGAGGGGGTAGTTTGACTTGCAGGAGCTGCTGGACATCGTGTAACCACACCAGATGCACGCACATGGACCCACCACGTCCCCTCCCCAGCCCTGCCTGGCTGTCCTGAGCTTGGGGTTGGTCTTCTGGCATTTGGTTTTTTGATTATGATTATTTTTAAATATTTTTTCTGTTGCCTGTAAGATGTAATTATCCATTTGCACTTGCTCCCTCATTGTTCGAAACTGTGCTCTTGTCCTCCAATGTCATCCCCGAAGCACAAGGGGAAAAAATGGGTATTGGATCAACCCTGCATGTGGTGCCTAATTTGAGCAAATCAATAGGAAGAGGAAATCCAAGAAGGACTCATCCTAAGGATGCTGGAGCTGAACCTTTTGTTTCCATGGTTACGGGAGAAATGGGACCAGGAATGGAGAGAGGCCTATAAACTGTTAAAGGAGGACTCTTGGGAATTTCAAGTCATTTAACCATGCGTTTGCTAGACACAACTTTAGACACCAGCTGGATTTGACTTGCACAGTGTTTATAGAAATTCCTGCTTTATTGACAGCTGGGGTGCCAGGGGGGTGTGGGAAGGGGCTGGGGGCCCCCCAGTCAATAAAGCTGCCCCTTGTATATAGGTATACAGAGCTGTGTACATACACATCCAAATGAGCATTTGCTGTCTGGTTTATCATCAGTGTATATAATTTATTCTTCACAGAGTATCACAATTTTTTGTAAATATCAGCACTAATTAAGAGAAAATAAATATGTATATTATTGAGGAGTTATTTTGATATCAGTTCTGTGGAGGGTGGGAGAGGAAAAGGACAAAGTGATTATGTTTTTGCTGTGTTCTTTCTCTACAACCAAACCCTCTGTGAGGAGAGAAAGAAACGGGCTGAACCAGAGGAAATCAGTTTATGCTCCACCATCAGCCAGGCTGCAGGGGCAGAGTCCCAAAAACCCATGGGAGGAGGAGCTGATGGGTCTTGGTGATGGACGTTGGACACTCTGCATGGTGTCTATGGCATTCCTGTGGGATTTGCTCCAAAACAGCAACAGCAGCAGAGGGGAAGGGGCTGGAACCTGGGCCAAGCCCATGTTCCCCATGGCTCCCCACTCCTCCAGCTTGGATACCAGCCACATCCATGCAGGTAACAGGGAATGGGTGCTGCTGGGGGATCAACCTGCTCTTGGAAAACTTGTGGGCACCCAGTGGATGGTTTTTGAAAGCAAGTGATCCCTCTTGGAAGAGGGAAAAGCGAACAGACAAGGATGGTGCTGGCAGCACATCATCTGTGGGGTTGTATCCCTGGAGGTGAGTCCTGGTAGGATCTCTGGAAGGAAATGGGGATGGGATCCCTGGGATGGCTTCAGCTGTCCTTGCAGAGGAGTGGTTGGTTTGTCCATGCCCAGGGAACAACTGCAACAATATTTTCTCTTGCTCTTTCACCTCCTTGGGGCACCGAAGGGCAGGGAAAGCGTGCAGGGTACTTGGTTCTTGTGGTTTGGGGTTTGCCTGTTTGCTTGGTGGCTTTCACAGGCAACATGGCTGCTCTGGGCCTCCCTTCTCACAGGATGCACAGAGCATCCTCTCTGTGTGCAGAGGATGGAGGTGAAACACAAGGGGAACAAAGAGATTCTCCTTCTCCCATGGTGGGTTGGCCCTGCTCAGTTCTGGGGTGTGACACCACCAGGTAACCCAAGGGTGAGTGACAAACCTCCTTCTCAGCCACCCCCAACTGCTTGTACTGGCCACGGAGGAGCCCCTGGTGTGGGCTCAGAGTCAAGGCTTGGGTTCAAGTGTCACTGTGTGACCAAGGGGAGGTCCTGTCCCATCCTGTGCCTCAGTTTCCCTGTCTGTAGCACTGTTTGCTAAGCTGGATCCAGCAAACTGCAAATCCTAATCCAGTATTAGGACAGTGAAAACACAATGGGTGGCTGAACCCATGGATGGCTCTTGTCGGGGGCAGAAGAGGTGTTCAAGAGCAGACAGTTAGGAATGTGTGGAAAACCATTGGAGTGCACAAAAAGTAACAGAAGTGTTTATGAGCAGAGCACCCTGAGGGAAGTGTCACACCATTTGCTGCAGAGCTGAGTGGAAGCAATCCCCAAACTGGGCCACTCTGTGCTCCTCAGCCCCATCCTCAAGCCCAGGGGAGGCTCCAGCTGGTTCAGCAGATGCTGAACCCTTCCCTTATCGGTGTCCTGTTGGCTTGTGGGCTCATAAACATCTAAACACAAAGTGGTACTGGGAGTTTGCAGCAGAGGCTGCTCTGCACGGGCTCTCGAGGCGATGGCAGTGGAGGCTGTGAGGCAGACATGGTAATTATTTTAAATTGCCAGGCTGTCAGCGTGTGCCACCAGCCCAGCCGTGCTCCGAGGATGCAGGAGGTGCCATCAGGGGTGTGCATCCTCCTCCAGCCGAGCTGCTTGGGCTTGTACACCCTTCCAAGAGGCCAGGAGAGGCTGGGAGGGTCACCCAGCCAAGGTGGAGAGCTCCCCACTCCCAGCCAGCTCTTTGTCCCCCAGACTGACATCTCCCTGCCCGTGATCCCGACTGCGGCGAGCGGCCGATCCCCGCCGAGCCCAGCCTGGCTGGTTCTGCTGTGCTCACTGACCTGCTTTCTGCCACTTTCCTCGCCGTGTGTCACCTCTCTGGCAGCCAAAACCCCACAAAACCTCTCATGGATCCAACCCAGAGCTGACAGAGACCCCCAGGGTGGGCACGGTGATGCTCCCCATCATGGAGGGACCACACTGCACAATCTGCAGGGGCTCCTCTCCCTGCCAAGGGCCTCAACCCCTCCAAATCCTCCTCATTTCCATCGAGGAAGGAGAGGATTCCAGTGCCAACAAAGCACTACCTCTGCTGTTCTCCTGGAAAGCTCGGGATGCTCAAACCCCATTACAGCCCATCGGGTGTGCCCCAGGGACCAGCAGGAATTTTTAGCCCTCCTGGCTGCCTGTGAGCAAATCTGCTTCCATTTGGCAAAGCGGGCCCTGGGATCCTGAGAGCACTTCCTGGGCCACGGCTGGAGGAGGTCATTAACTGGGATGATGAGAGTGGGAAAGGGAGAATGATCCCAGAGCCAGGGAGGCTGTCGCCCTCCCAGTGGTGCTCTGTGTCTTTCTGGGGTGGTGGGGCTGGGGTGGGAGGTGGTGCTGAGTTGAACCATCACTGCTGCAGTCCTGGTGATTCCAAGGAGCCTTAACCAGGCAGCTGGGTACAAAACATTTGCAAGGGTGGGCGTGTGAAGCGGGGCCCCCACAATCTATCTTTAGGTAACCTCTAGGCAAAGGTTTGGAGCTTGCACAGCTCCGAGATGAACATTTATCCTGCAGCTCTGGAAATCAGGCCAGGTCTCTCTTTCTCCTTCCCACTTCCTCCTTGCTCCTTCTTCTCCCTCCTTTGCATTTGTGCTGGGTGTTGAAAAACCTATTCCTGGGAGCAGCTCTCTCATCTGCACCCCAGCACAGTGTCCAGGGCGGGAGAAGGAGGGGTTAAGCAAAAGAGAGCAATATTTGGGTGTATTTAATATGAATCTGTGCTTTTACTGAGTCAGAATTGAGTCTGCTGAGGCCCCACATTTACACAGTGTTAGGGCACACAAATAAGATCCAAGGACTAAAGCCAGCTCTATTCAAATATTAGAGCCCCCTCAGAACTGGGGTCCCTTGTTCCAATGTCACCCCAATTTTATGGAGAAGACACTTTGTGCCTTTCTCAGCCCAGAGTGCCAAGGTCCTGCTTGGGTGTTTTGGTTATCTGAGCCTCCCTGTGCTGGGGACAAGCCATGGTGAGACTGCCTCAGCTTTTTAGTCTAAAAAATGGTGGGACAGTCTGGGCCCAGGGGATCTGGGAAGTTTTTCCCAAAGGCTCAGCAGAAGGTTTGCCCCTCTCCTGCTCTCTGTGGCTGCTGTTGCTGGGCAAAGCTCACTCGCCACCCTGGGTGGGCCCAGGAGCCGTGGGCGTTGATCCATCCCAGGATTCTGTGATGTTCCACAGACGAGTCTTTGGGAGGTTGTTGGTTTAAAGGATGCCTTGCTGAGTTCACAGGGACCCAAGGGGACGGGGGCTGCAGCCCCTGGCTTGGCAGAGAAAGCCCAGGGCTGGCAAGAGCTCAGAGTTTGTTTTTGCTGCTTCTTTAATACAGCCGAAAGCCGCTCCCGGCAAGAGCTGCGCCGGGGTCTGGGGAGCTGGAGATGCCAAGGTCATCCTGCTGCTGCTCACATCCTCAGATCCCAGCCTGGCACAGCCCACCCGCTGCCCCCTGCTGAGGTCAGCTGCCCTGACCTCCCTGAGCACCTCTGGGGGCTGTAGGCACAGAGCAGGGCCAGGCCCCAGGGATGTGGTTTTACCCAGTGAGAGGTGAAGGTTTGGGGCAGGCAAGGGAAGCAGAACAAATCTCTTCTGCCAGGCACCTGCTCCCTGCCTGGGCAGAAGCGCCAGCGGCGCAGCGTTTGAGAGCGGAGCCTTTTCCGCTTAGGAGCGGGGTTGTCTTCCACTGTCCTTTTATCCTTGGCTAATTAAAGGCAAATCTCTGCTGAAGGAACGCAGTTCTTCATAGCTGAGCTTTAATAACTCAAAAGTGGCTGCAAATGCTCGGAGGCAGCGGCAGAAATCCTGGGCAGAAATAGCATTTTTATCTCGCAGCTTACCAGCTTTGGCTGCGGGGATAATAAATTCCAGAGTTGTAGAAGGAGGCGACGGCAGATCCAGCCCCGTATTGTCCGAGGTTACAAAGGGATCAGTTGGATGGATCAGCTGAACTCCCAACTCCTCCCTGGGCAGGACAGCAGAGATCCCATGGCAGGGGATTGGAACAAGGTGACCTTTCAGGTCCCTTCCATCCTAAATCGTTCTGTGGTTCCATGAGATTACAAGGCCGTGGTGAGGTGCCAGCAGTCCCTGGGGGACTGTGGGGAAGGGCTCGAGGCAATCATGTCCCAGCAAACAAAGGTGTTTGCTGCTCCCAGGGCAGCTTGTTCTGGATCCAAGTCCAGCTGAACTCCCAACTCCTCCCTGAACAGGACAGCAGAGATCTCATGGCAGGGGATTGGAACAAGGTGACCTTTCATGTCCCCTCCATCCCAAACCATTCTGTGACTCCATGAGATTACGAGGCCGTGGTGAGGAGCCAGCAGTCCCTGGGGGACTGACAGGAAAGGCTCAAGGGAATCATGTCACCAAGGTGTTTGCTGCTCTCTGGGCAGCTGGTTCTGGATCCCAGTCCTCCCATCCCAAGGAGGGGTCGGCATGCAGCTGGATCCCATCTGGAAGGAGCATCACCCAGCTCCAGCTGTTGCAGAGGAAGGTGAGGGAGGTGGGTCCCGCGTTCCAGATTTTGGGTGAGATGTTTAAGGTGGATCCTTGGAGCTCTAAACCAGGCTGGAAGGTGGAAAGCATGAAGGGAAGATGGATCACGGCTCTTGCTTTCCCCTCTTGCAGCAGCTGCTCTCTGCCCCCTGCCAGCCCTGCTTGGTGGGAGGGCTTTGCTCCAAACCTTGTGTTTTATCCCTGTGGGAGGACTGGGCAGGACCAGAGGGAAGGATCAGGGCTGAAAGTTGATTTTGCAGCTTCAGCTATCCAAACCCAAGCAGTCTGGTCTGCTGGGGTCACCTGGGGCTCAGTATGCTCCATGGAGAGACTGGCACCTCAGAGGGATGGAGGGATGAGGCTCCCCTTGGCTGTTGGCCTCCCTCCAGCAACTGCACAGATGGCTGCAACTTCTTCCACTTGCAGACTAGTCTGATCCATGCTCTTGAGCATTCACATGCTGGTTATTTCCACTCTGTAAAAGGCAGAAGAATTTAACCCTGAAGGACCTCCATCAAATCAGGAAGAAGGATGCTCTGCACTTGTATAACATCTCCCAGCCAGGCAGCCCACAGCACTTCCCTCACAAATGTTTTTAAAGGCTTTGGGTTACTGTAATGCCCTGAAACCCTTAAGGATGAAAAAAAACCCCAGAGCAATGGAACATTTGGTATAACAGGGCATAATTTCATGAAGACAGACACCCAAAAAAGGGATGTGGCATCCAGTAAGCCTGGCAAGGAGCAGGCATGGGAGAGTAACTATTATTATTCTGATGCTGATGTTGCGTGGCTCTTACATAGTGCTTTTCATTAGGAGCTCTAAAGTGCTTTAGGAAAGAGGAGACTCAGATGTCTGGGCCGTCTGCAGTGATTTCAGCAGAGGAGAGCAGGCGATGGTCTGATGCAGAAGCTCTTACTGCAGTTCACTGGTTGCAGGGCAAGGTCCTCCTCTGCTCAGCTCCTAATGGCATTTCAGTTATTCTTCAGCTTCCAGAAATCTCCCTGTGCTCCACACAGGGCCGTGGTCCTGCCAAACCAGTGCAGAGCTGGGGGACACCCCTCCTCACGAGCATCCCCCTCCCCTCCACCCCCCAGCACTCCCATTCCACCTGCAATGGATGCAGCAGACATGCTAAAATCCCAGCATTTCTGATCGTTCCACCAGCAGCCTCCCCACGGTGGGAGGAGGCACGAGGTCCCCGGGGGTGGACACTTGGTGCAGCACCCCCAGGAGGGGTTTGTGTTGCGCAAGGACGGACAGAAAGGGCAGCACAAACGCTCCTGGCACAGCTCTGCGGCACAAATTCTCCTCTGCTTTTCCTCCCCGCTCTGGCCGGGGGCCAGCAGGTAACAGGAGCTGCCCTCCACCGCGGATGCCCTGCAGCTCCCAAACATCGGGCACATCCCTGGGGCAGCAGCAGCCCCAGCCCTGCAGCCCCCCCGGGGCAGGTCGGTCCTTGCGTTCCCGCAGCAGCCGAGGGCAGGGAGGAGCTGCTGGAGGTGAGCTGGATTCCTGCCCTGGCTCGGGGGAAATACTGCTTGGAAAAGAACAGAAGTTCAGTCCGGGCTGATCCTGAGTGCTGCCGATGTCCAGTCTAAGGGGGAAGCAGCCTGGATTTGAGGGGCAGCACTGGAACTGCACTGGACTCCCCTGTGGGGTTTGCAGTGAGCTCAGCCTTGGCCTGGCCTCCTCCACCTGTGGGGACTGAGGCTTTTGGCTGCCTTTGCCATTTGGCTCCTTAAGGATTGGAAAATTGCACTGTTTGGTGGGGAGTACCCCAGACCAGGCCACATCCATGGGACATGCTCAGGACACAGTCCATTATGCAGGGACATGAAAAAAAACCCATTAAATCCCAGTGTGCACTGGTTTGAGATCCTTCCTTTCCCCAGTTCAGCCTTAGTGGTGATGCTGAAGGGGAAAATAACCCAGGGGTTTAGCTCAGGTGGTTCCCTAGTGGGGCAGGGGCACCATGGCCATGGTGGGAATTGCCACAGGGAGAAAACAATCCACGTCAGCTCCAGAAAGAGAAGCCAAGACACCTTTGGCCAGAGCAGAGGCATTGCTTTGGTAAGTGGGATGGCAGTGGTATGCCCTGCTGGTGGGAAAGGCTTTGCTCAGGTGGGCTCTCCCTGGCAGGGGCTCAGGGATGGCTCAGTTCGGCTCTGCTGTGAGATGTGGCTCCCAGGAACTCATCCTCTCCCCAGCAGCATCCCAGGAACTCGTGCTCTCCCTCCCCAGCAGCATCCCAGGAACTCGTGCTCTCCCTCCCCAGCAGCAGCAGCCGCAGAAACGCCGGCTCAGCACAGCGCTGCAGCTCCTCGGCTCGAGGATTAGCCACTCATTTGCCAGAAATAGAAAACGGGGGGAATGTGTTTGAGTGCATGAAACACACCCCGAGAGGCCGCTGATGCGCGGGAAGATGAGTGTGTCCTATCGATCCCTGTCCTCATCCCGCTCCCCGCCTCCCTCCCGGCAGGGGTGACCCCGGAGCCTGACCCTGTGTAGGGAAAGGAGGATTTATCACCGTGCTGGTGCTCCTTGGCAGGGAGGAGCCCTGGAGCCCGGCTCCTCTCCGGGCTGGTGCCCCGGGGCACGTCTCATGCTTATGGAAGCGTTCCCAGGAGGAATTCTCCCCGATCGGTCTCGGTGTTGGGAGCCCCGTCATGGTCAGCAGAGAGAAACTCCTCCGCATGATTCATCCGGCTTAATTTAGCCATTTGCCTCGGGGTAATAAGAGGAAAGCCTGAAAAGAACCTGGTTTTCTGTATTTGTGGTGGAAGGAGTCAGGGAAACAAGCCCAGCTGGAGCATAGATGCCCACTCCTGGTGCAAGGGATGTCACTCAGATTTTCAGGGCACCAGTGCCTGGAAGACCTTTATTATGACCTACCTGTGTGGGGTGGGGTGACTTTGATACGTGTCCAGGCAAAGCAGAGCTGAGATGTGGAATTTCCATGGCTGTAACTGCTTCCCATCCCCAGCTCCATGCCTGGATCCGTATTTTCACAGTAGAGCCATGAGGACATTTCCCTCCACACTCTCAGCCAGTGCCTTTCATGCCTACAGAGAAGAGAGGAGACCCCTGTGGATGCTCCTTTCTGGGCCCTGTGCCTTTGGCATGCTGGGATGTGCTTTCCTGGCTGCCTGTGCTCCATCTGCTGCGGTGCCTTGGCTTTCCCAAGGAGAGCTCCTGCCAAGCCAGGATGAGTCCAATGGGCAAGGAGCACACTACTGGGGGTGCCACAGGCCTTAGTGTGGGCAGGGGACACCAGGTTTAGGGGACAATAAAGTCCTTGTGTGGCTCTGCAGGGTGGCACCTCTTTCACCAACATCCCTGGACCAGCTGAGCTTGTTTCCCTGAATTCTTTCAGCAAGAATGCACAGAACCAGGTCTTGTCAAGGCTTTGCTGTTCAGCATGGATGGCTTTCCCTTGCCTGAATTGAGTTGGGTGGTTGGTGTGGGGAAAGGCTCTGTCTGTCCTCTGCCCACGGTGGTGCTGCTGGCAACAAGACCCGCTGGAGTTCTCCTGGGAATGCCCTCGTGTGTGAGAGAGGAATGGATGAGTCAGGGGCTCCCTGTTCCCATCTTTCCCTACCCCAGACTCATCGTCTCGTATCCTCAAGTCATCCCTGCTCAGAGCAGCGTTTCTGGTGCTGAAGGGTAACCCAGGGGAGCACCAAGGTCCCACCCATGGCATTGTGAGGGTCAGCAGGGCTTGGGACAGCTCAGTGCTGCGTTTTCTGGGCTGCTGACCTTGTTCATCTCCAAGCACACAGCTCAGACTGCCTTTGGTTCCCAGCACCCCTCTGCCACCACTCTGCTGTTCCAGCCCTGCACATGTGCCTGGATTTACTCCAATTTTATGCCTGGTGAGGCTCAGACCTTACGCTGCCAGTTAATGGACCTTAAAATGCCTGGAGATCCTGGCCCTGCTTCCCTGGCTTCACTGAGGGTGGAGTTGTGCTGCAAGGGAAGGATGGTGGGAGTGTAGGTGCCCAAATCCCCTGGGGGTGCTCATCCCTCTGGGTCCCCTGGGAGTGGGGAGGCTCATCTCTCTGGCTCCCATGGCAGAGCCCAGGCTCTCCCTGGAGGTGAACATCTTGCACACATTTCCAGGCAGACTCCTAAGTAGGATGTCCTTTCTCAGGGTATCCCATTCCTTGCTCTCAGAACATTGGCTGAAGCCCATGCCCACAGGATTTGCCTCATGGCCACACCTTCCCAAGCCAAGGTGTGTCCTCTCCACCAGATCTGTCTACAAGAGGATTTCTGCATCCAACAGAGGAGGAAAAGACTTTGCAAGGGATCTGATGAGATATGTGCAGGGAAATCAGGCTGAATCCAAGAGGAGTGAAGGATGTCCTTCTCAGCACGTCCTGGTGATGTTTCCACCCTGGAGCAAAGCCATTCGTTTTTAGTGACTTCCTGCTTAGGTCTTAAAAGCATTGGGAAGGATGGGCAGAATTTCAATGGCCTTGGGAGAGACAAGAAGTCTCACATGGTTCTGCTCCCTATTGATCCAGCCCTCCAGACAAGACTTTCCTTCAGGACCATTGCCTTGGCTGTTCATTTTTCCTCCCAAAGCCTCCTGCAAGGATGTGGCTCCAGAGGTTCTGCTCATGCTCCCACCTGCTGTTTCCATCAATAAAGGATGAGGGGATTGATCAGTCACTTCTCTCCAGCTCCTGACCGTTTGTTGACTTAAATGGAAACTTCTCCAAACTCTCCTGGGTGATACCAGAGTGCAATTAAGTCCCCTTGGGGACACAGTGGGAATGTTTAAGAATCAGGAAAATCTCTCCTCCCCCTTTGCTCTTACTTTGGCTTTGACACGAGGCTGGTTTTACCCTTGCTCACTCACGTTCCCATGGGATCCCATTCCTCCCTGGAGTGGGATGAAGAGGTGGCAGTGGGATGGATGTGCTCACCCTGGGGTCCCCCCTGTTGGGACTTGGCCAGGGTTGAGGGTACACTAAGACAGGAAAGGATCTTCTGCCTCTTTTCTTCCCCCTGGAAGGTCTTGGGCAAATTCCTTTCACACAATCCTCCCCCCAAAAAGCAGGACTTGGTGTCCTGGGAGGCTTTAAAAACCCCACCCCTGCAGTGAGTCACTGCCTGAGGTGGGGATGAGCCTTTCCCGGGGTGTGTCCCCCCATCAGCCCCTGCCAGGTGTCCCTGCTGGGGCCGGGGGAGGAGGAGGGCAGGGCCAGGCCAGCAGCCCCCGGCTCTGTCCCCTTCCCCTACGTCAGCCTTGTACCTCTCGCTGTGGTTCCTGCGCTGCATCTTCCTATTTAGAGGAAATCCATAAAGCACTTAGTACAGAGTGAACCCTCCGAGGCCTTCTGCGGACAATTGATCAGCCAAGGCTTTCAGCTCCCTGATTTCTCTTCTCTTTTCTTTTCTTTTCTTTTCTTTTCTTTTCTTTTCTTTTCTTTTCTTTTCTTTTCTTTTCTTTTCTTTTCTTTTCTTTTCTTTTCTTTTCTTTTCTTTTCTTTTCTTTTCTTTTCTTT
>JANPWX010019572.1:4603-97295 GCA_024734555.1 Trochalopteron elliotii
TTATTTTATTTTATTTTATTTTATTTTATTTTATTTTATTTTATTTTATTTTATTTTATTTTATTTTATTTTATTNTTTTATTTTATTTTATTTTATTTTATTTTATTTTATTTTATTTTATTTTATTTTATTCTTTTTTTTCTCTTCTTCCTATTAAATTGTATTTCTGACTTGAAGCCTCTCACTCGTTTTGCTTTCAAACCACTCCAACAACTCAAACAGGGCCTCCAGGTTATCCTGCACAATTTTCTGGTCTTTCAAGAGGCTCCATTTGGTGTCCACACCTTTGTTTTGTTGATCCAGGAACTGTACCTGAAACCCATCAGAACAATATAAATAATTCAGGATCTTCAACTCAAAACTTGCCTTGGTTTTGGATGTTTAATACGGCAGGGTTTGTAAATATTTTTTATAATTTAAAGCATTATTTGATGGGCATGCCACCAAAAGATCATTGGTGGGAAGATTTGGAAGAAATATTCAGGAGAAATATTCAGCTGCAAGGAAATCTGGAGAAATAATTTGCTCTGCATCCAGGTTGTCAGAAAGATCTGTATGGACAGTCTGGATATGAAACAGAGTTCTGCACAAAATCCTTAACTCTGCTTTAATGATTTAGAATTTAATTTTTAACATTGAGAGCTGCCTGACTCCATCTCCAGGTAACGCCAGAGCTGGAGGAGCAGAATGTGCCTCACCTTGTTGATGAGGGAGGTAAATTTGTTGTTGAGGGATTTGATCTGGTCCTCCTCCTCCTGCTGCACCTGCTGCATGGTGGGGTCAATCTCCAGGTTCAGGGGCACCAAGAGCTGCTGGTTGACCAGGACCTCTTGGATCCCTCCAGAGCCACATCCAAGCCCTTCTCCTCCAGTCCTGCCCCCTGCCCTGGGGCTGTATCCTGGTCTGGCAGCCCTGGGCCCTTCACTCATGGCCATCCCTGTTCTCCCTGTTGGCTGTGAAGGCTCCTCCTGCTGAAGGCTTGTCTTGGTTTGGACAGACAGGTGTCTGCCAGGGAAAGCCAGAGCTGCCCTTGGAATGGAGAATGGAAACCCCCTCCCTCTGAATTATTATAATTTTGTGATTAAGGGGGTTTTCAGGCAAAGATATGGGAATAGGAATAACGGTTCTTTACTAGGAATATTAAAAATAAAAATGTAATAGTACAAAAATGCAAACAAACAAACAAAAAAGAAAACATTGACAGAGTCAGAACACAACCTGACACCCTGTTGGTCAGGGTCTTGGTAGCAATCCAATTAAGTCCTCCTGCAGTGACAGATGTGGTTCTGTTGGAGCAGAGATGATCCTGTAGAAGGGTCCAATGGTGGTGAAATGACAGCTCATAAAACTTTCTTACCACTATTTTCTAAGCTGTTTTTCAAAGAGGAGATTACTGGTGGGGCAAATAATAATCCATTTCCATCCACAAGTAGCCGTTGGGCTTGGTTTTAGTGTGGTTAAAGTGGTTCCTGTTTAGTTTAAAGCTGATGGGACTGAAGTTGCCACAATAGGGAGTCCAGAGATGGGAAAAATGCCAGTTTGATGTGCTTTGCTGAAGAAAAAACTGACTCTGCCCCCAGATTTCCAGCCATTGTGGAGTAGTGACCACCTGTGCTGATCCAGGCAAGAAGTTCCTGTCTTGGTCTGCAGTCCTGAGCTTTGCAGGCAGAACTTCACCTGCACTGCTCCTGGTAAAGGCAGGGATTTGAGAGGCACCAGTGCATTTCTGGGAGCCCAGGTGCTTTGAGTCAAAATGCTGAATTATGAGAATTCTGAAATCCTGGGTCCCCTGAGAGAAACCAGTCTGAGGTGTGAAAGTCCTGCCCATCATGTGAGTCACAGAACGCCCTGGGCTGGAAGGCACTCACAGGGACCATCAAGTCCAACCCCTGGCCCTGCACAGACACCCCAAAATCCCACCCCATGCCAAGGGCATTGTCCAAACATCCCTGGAGCTCTGGCAGCCTTGAGGCTGTAACTATTCCCTGGGGAGCCGGGTCAGTGCCCCAGCACCCTCTGGGGAAGAACCTTTCCTGATCTCCAACCCAAACTTGCCCTGACACAGCTCCAGCCATTCCCTGGGTCCTGTCCCTGATCCCCAGAGCAGAGACTGGAGCTGCCCTTCAGGATGGAGCTGCAGCCCCCAGTGAGTCTCACCTCAGTCTTCTTTTTTCCAAGGTGGACAAACCAACCCTCAGCTGTTCCTTGTGTGTCCCCTGCAGACCCTTGTCCATCCCTTGCTCTGGATGGAGCTTTGATGCTGGACAGTGCTCAAATAACAAACCAAACTCCAGCTCTGCTGCTGCCAGTGGGATGTGGACTGGAGAGGCTGGAGAAAGATGGGCAGGTGCTGAAGAGGACAAGCCACTTCCTTTCCAGTGCCCTGAGGGTCTTTCACTGTCTCACAACCTCCTCTGGGGACATTTATCCTCCCAAAGAGGGTTACTTTGGGGGTTTAATGGGTATTTTCCATTTCTAAGTGTGGTAATGCCAGTGAAGGTGCTTTATCAGTCCCTGCAGGAGACGTGTGCAGAACAGATGAGCTGCAGCACTCATTTTCTTGGGAAAACCAGATTTATATCCCTCCATGACTCATCCCATTCTATTACAGAGGTCTGGCCATGACCACAGTGGCATAAAAAGCTGAGATGAGTGGAGTACATCATCAGCAGTGACAATGGCTCGGACTGTGGATTCTGTAGGGACAATAATGTGAGGGTCAACTTCCAGGAGCCAGAAATGTCCGAGCAGCAGATCTGTTGTGGGTGTCATGTAGGAGTGGAATGTGGGGTCTTTAAAGTCAGTGCATTTGTAGGTTCAGTATCACTGGTGACCAATGGCTTTCAGGGTAAGGTCAGGTTCACTGATTTCATCTATCATATAAAGGATTTGTATGGATGGGAGGGCAATAGTGATTGGGACTGTGGCTGGAAAGATTGTTCAGACAAGCTCTGTAATGTAGGAATTAAGATAGAAGGACTTTCTCTTTTGTCAAGCAGTAAGGGTAGACCTCTTCCCATCCTCATGGAAATGGAGCATCCAAATGTTCTATTCCTGTTGGATATGAGGTCCATGGAGTTGGAGAGGAAGGAGATGTCTCAACTTAAATGTGACTTTTTTTACCTTCAAAGCAGCAAAGTTACTCTGCTGCCCCAACCACCCTTTGCCACAAGGTATGATAAAAGAATTGGAACTAAAAAGAGGATGTGACATAATTAATTCCACATGCCTTTTATTAGACAAACATTGGGAAATGAGGAATGTTGAGAGTCAAAACACAAATGAGAGCACAGAATCTTTTATATAAATAATGGCAAATGGGTTTGATTTCCAAATCTTTTGAAGGAGCTGGGTGAGGATTGGACCCAAAAGGTGTCTCAGCACTGGGGCCTGGAGCCAGTTCCTCAATAACATCTCCTGGTGGAAGAGCTGGTGGAGGTGGACTTGAAGCTGGAGCTGCTGCCTCCGATGATGCATGAGCCACCTGTGCCCTGCCCACTTCCAGAGATGGAGCCTATTCCCATTCCAGCACAGAGCCCACCTCCAGCTCCACCACTGAAGCTCAGGCAGTTCCCGCTTCCATATCCTGTTCCTGAAGTGGTTCTGGTCACAGCTGCCAGAGGAAAAAACACCCTCATGAGAGGAATCCACAGGCAGTGGATGAGTGGGATGGGCTCTGAGCAGGGGTGGGAGGTAAATCTAGAAAGTGCCAAATGTCTCTAAAATTTACTTACAGATGTTCACTGAGCCAGCACCTTCCCCAGAGAGCCTGTCAGGGAGCAAAAGAGAACCAGTGTGAGTTCAAGGGGAATCTGTGAGCAGGACCTGCTCACAAAGGCAGGAAAACTTCCTTGAAATATTTTTGAAAGGTGGGAAGTTTGTATGAAAGGCTGTTCCCAAACAACTCCTCTTCACAGGCACTCACTGGTCTTTATGCAGCTTTCAGGTCTGAATGTGGGCCTAAACTTGACTGGGGTCTGCAACTCCATTTCACCTCTGAAAACTGGCATACAAAATCTCACCCACCTGCACTCCTCGCCCTCCAGCAGCTTCCTGTAGGTCGCAATCTCAATGTCCAGGGCCAGCTTGACGTTCATGAGCTCCTGGTATTCCCGGAGCTGCCGGGCCAGGTCAGCCTTGGCTTTCTGCAGGGCTGTCTCCAGTTCTTCCAGTTTGGCCCTGGCGTCCTTGAGGGCCACCTCCCCACGCTGTTCTGCATCAGCGATGGTCGTCTGCAGCCCTGCCACCTACAGGGGAAAATCCAGGTTTTCATTCCTTATTGAGAGCATAATCCAGCTCTTTGTGTCCTGAGGGCCCAGTCCCAGGTCTGATGTTTGGGTTAATATCAATAGATGTGGTCTTAATCATCACTGATCCATGAATTGAATTAAATCCATTGAACTGATTCATGTTCTGAGCCAGGTCACAATCTGGATTTACCTCCACAACTCTCAGAATCTCCTTGGGGTCATTGATATTACACTGAGTAACTCTTGGTGATGTCACCGCTCTGATATATATCATACTCATTCCTGATCCTGCAGAACTCCGTTGGATGGTTTTATTTTTATTCCTTGGACAACCCAGAGGTCAGGTCACAGCAGGAGTTACATTTGATGCACTGGCAGTGCCCTCTTTTACCTGTTTTTTCACGCTGTCAATCTCGGACCGGAGCCGCTGGACGTGGCGGTTGAGCTCCGAGATCTCCTGCTTGGTGTTGCGGAGGTCGTCCCCGTGCCTGCCAGCCGTGGCCTGCAGCTCCTCGTACTGTCACACAGAGGAACAACCAGTCAAGGGAAAACAGGCTGGATTTAGAGCCCAACAGAGTGTGGGTTTGGGGGTGTTTGTGCTGCAGAATGTGTGTGTGTTCCCAATCCCGAATTAATATTTCCAAATTCCATAGGGTGGTTAAACCTTAAGATATTCTGTGTTTCAAAATCACAGCGGGACCCACCTCCCCGGGGGAATTTGGGGATGGGAGGGTGGTTTTCCCCTTGCAGAAGCCTTCCCAGGACTCACCCTGGACTGGTACCAGGACTCGGCCTCGGCACGGCTGCGGTTGGCGATGTCCTCGTACTGCGCCTTCACCTCGGCGATGACACTCTCCATGTCAAGGCTCCGGTTGTTGTCCATGGTCAGGATGACAGAGGTGTCAGAAATCTGGCTCTGCATCTGGGACAGCTCCTGCAAAAGCAGAAAATATTCCTCAGAGCTGCAACACAAATGTTGCTTGGAGGATGGAAAGCCACAGGGTTAGAGGGGAGAGCTGGGTGAACAAAAGGATTTTTCCAAGAGAGATTCATGCAGAGATGTGAAATGGAAAAACCACTGAATTATTTAATGCAACAGAGGGGAAAATAATCAGCCCTGAGGGTCAGAAATGGGAAAGGAATGCAAGGACTGGGATATAAGGTCTGGTGCTCACAGCTTCATAGAGGGCTCTGAGGAAGTTGATCTCCTCTGTGAGGGAATCCAGCCTGGCCTGCAGCTCTGTCTTGTCCAAGTAGGCAGTGTCCACCTCCTAGGAGAGGAAATGCATCATCAGGTGAGTTTCAGAGAAGCAGAGGAAAAGCTGGAGAAGGGGTTTCTTGGGTGGGAGGCTATGTGGGCAGGCACCCACCTTCTTCAGGGTCACAAACTCGCTCTCAACGGCGGCGCGCTTGTTGAGCTCCTCTTCGTATCTGTGGAATGGAGGTGGAGGGGTGGTCTAGGCTTATTATTTCATGTTTTCAGGACCAGCCTCTAATTCTTTTTTTTTTTTTTTTTTTTTTTTTTTTTTTTTTTTTTTTTTGTATATACAGTTCTGCACCTTGGTCTTTTCACCCTGTAATTTTCTGCCTGTGACTTTTCAGCCATATTTTGTGCTAAACTCGGGCCTTTCTGAGAAGATTAAATCAGCTAAAAGGCTTTTCCCCCTTGTTTTCTGCATCTGTTGCAGCCCACCCAGGGCCAGGCATACCATGAACAGACTCACTTGCTCTTGAAGTCCTCAGCAAAGCTCTGCATCTTGCTCAGCTCCCCTGCCAGGTTCTCCTTGTCTGTCATTAGGCTGCTCAGGTGCCTCCTGAGGTTGTTCAGGTAGGTCTCAAAGAGGGGCTCAATGTCATTTCTCACTGTTTTGTTCCCCTGTTCTTGCAGAAGGGCCCACTTGGTCTCCAAGACCTTGTTTTCTTGTTCAAGGAATCGGACCTGGAGAGAGAAGGCTGTTTTAGGATGGTTTTCCTTGGAGATGTGAGGGACATCCTGCAAGGATTCACTTGCTGGAAGGTGGGAGGTCTCAGCCCTTGGGGAACAGCTGACAATTTAAACACTCCTGCTCTCTTTCCCAACTCTACCTCCTTACATCCAGTACCACCACTTTGTCCCTGTTTTCTGGTCTCACCTCAGCATTCCTGAAAGATGTAAATGGTCTCAAAGCTGGAAACCCTCAAGATTTGTTCCCAGCCTGCTGGGATGTTAGAACTGGCAGTACAGGAGCAGCAAAATTGTGACTAAAGATATAATTCACCCTTTGTGCTTCCCCACCAAAGAATAACCACAGCATAAGCAGGAATCTCAGCTCTCACCTTGTCGATGAAGGAGGCAAATTTATTGTTGAGGGTCTGAATCTGATCCTTCTCATCCTTCCGGATACTCTGGATGTGGGGGTCAATCTCCAGGTTGAGCGGCTTCAGAAGGCTCTGGTTGACTGACACTTCATGGATGCCCCCAGCAGGGAATCTAGGGCCACCACCAAACCCAAAGGGACCAGCAACTGCCCCACCAAACCCACAGGAGATCCCAGGGCCAGCACCAAAACCTGCAGGTCCGTAGAAGCCACCGCCTCTTCCAGCCACGGAGATCCTCTGGCATCCTCCAAGGCTGTGGAGGCTCCTGCTTCCAAAGCCTCCAGTGAACCCTCCAGTGATCCTTCCATAGCCAGGGGTGGCCCTGCAGCTCCCAGCCTGGGGAGGAGGGCGCAGGCAGAGGCTGGAGCTGCTGGAGCTCGGGATGAAGGCGGAGGCAGCGCTGAAGTTCCTCACGGTGCACTGGCGGGACATGGCAATTGCCAGCAGAGATCCAAGGAATGAAGGAAGGAGAGGAAGTGGCTGGAGGTGAAGTTGTGCTCCCCCAGCCTGGGACTGGCTCTTTATACCCTCCTGAGGAGGGGACAGCTCTGCTGTGGGGCTCATCCCACTGATTAACCGGGCCTGGCACACCCACAGTGAGTTCACCATGAGCACCTATGGAGCGTTCAAAAAAAGTGCAGGGGTTGCATTTTTTTGGTGTTGAAATATCTGAGAAAACCTCGATAGTGGCTGCTCAGCTCCTGTTTGCAGCCTTTCCCACTCCCTCCTTCCACTGCTGCAGGAGATGGTTCCTCGTTGGGCAAGTGCTCACTCATCTCCAGTTCATGGATGAATCAACCTGGGTTGTGTAAGGTTGATTTGGTTGATTTTGGAATGTTGGTTCCTGGTGCAGGGTCTGAGCTCTGAGAAGTCTCTGATCATGGGTTGTGGTTTTGAGCAAACTCCAGAGGGGCTTCAGCACCTCAGGCCCCAACCTGATGGGAACTGTTCTCTTGTTCTCATGCCCATACGAGAGTTCTTTAAAGCAGACTGGTACAGGATGGGAAAAGGGGTGATGGAGGGAGGGCCAGGGTGGTGATGGTGGAGCCAACAAAAACCAGCTGGGGAGTGGGAAGGATGTGGAGGGAATTTTATGAGTGGTGTTCTCAGACCTTTTCTTTCTGTGAAAACTGTCCACGTTCCACAGAATTATCAGGGTTGGAAGTAGACCTTCAGCACGACCCAGTCCAGCCACCAGCCCAGCACCACCATGACCACCCTAAACCACGTCCCCAAATGTGCCAAATCAGCCTGATTTGGACTGACAGCAGATGGTGAAATATCAGAACCAGCCCCATAAGGGAGTTTCCATCATCTGTGACGCCACAAACCCTGACTGGGCGATTTCTCAGGGCTTCACCTGCGCAGATTTTTGAGCTGTTTTCTGACTCATGGGATGACCTTGTCTCTACATGGTGTTACCAGGCTCACCTCCCCACGCCTGTTGTCTCTCCCCTCTGATATCCCTTACTCACCAGAATACTCAGTGCTCACCTCATTGCTCACAGACACCTCTCTTCACTCCTACCCCCTGTGGCTTCCAGGAAAAGCCAAACAGGGCATTTCCCTGGTGAAGGACGCAGTGTCTCAGCTCTGGGACATGGGGGATTATCCCAGAGCAGGCAGAATGCTCCCAAGTCTCTCCCAGTGCCTTGTCTGGATGCCCAGGGGTGGGCATGCTTTTCCCAGCCCCTGGGGTTTGTCATGGTTCGTCTCTGCTGCGGGTGCCCAAGCTGAGTGCCCACTCCTTGGAGGAGGTGGCAGCCCGCCCAGAGAGCATTCCTGGGAATCCAGAGCTTTCCCCAGCCATGTCCAGGCACTGGGATGTGCCACAGGCATTTGCAGGTGCATCTTTCAGGAGCTTGTCCTGGAACACGTGGCAGCTGGACAGAAAAGTGAGTGTGACCAGAAGGTCTCAGGAGGGAACTGGGCAGTTTCCCATCACCTTTTTTTGCCTTTCAGCTAAGCTTTTTAATTTTTATTTCTATTTTTATTTCTATTTTTATTTCTATTTTTATTTCTATTTTTTTCCTCTGTTTTAGTAACATTTGCATTGCACACCCTGGAATGGCAATAACTGTTTCAGCTCCTGTGTGTTACAACAAGCATCTGTTGGTAAAAGAGAGGAGCTCCTGTGACTGAGGAGTTCCTGTGACTGAGCCTTGGGCTGTCCTAAAGAACTCTATAAAATCCTTATGGGCACCAACCTGCAATCAGCTCCCTGCACACACTGCAAATCCAGGCCCCTGAGTGCCAGCACCATCCATGTCATTATGACTAAGGCTTTAATCTGGGCTGGGCTGGGATTAATGGGGATCATCTTCTCCTGCTGAAATACTGACCCCAGGTCATGGCTGCATGATGACAGCAGGAGGTGACAGCCTGGTGACCAGGGCCCTGCTCTTGAGCAAGGACAGCTGTAGGTTGGAAGAGTGATGCCCTGGAAGAACAAATATTTTGGCCCTGGCATTTCCCAGGCTGGATGAAAGGCTTTGTCCTCTCTGTGCTGTCACCCAGCTGTGGATGCAGTGGGTGGCACCTTCTGATGTCCCTGTTGGATGTGGGGCCAAGTGTTGGTGTCACAGATGATGGAAACTCCCTCCTGGGCCAGATTCTGATATTTCCTGATCTACTGTCAGTCCAAATCAGACTGATTTGGCACAGCTGGGGACATGATTTAGGGTGGTCATGGTGGTGCTGGGCTGGTGGCTGGACTGGGTCATGATGAAGGTCTCTTCCAACCCTGATAATTCTGTGGAAAGTAGACAGTTTTCACAGAAAGAAAAGGTCTGAGAACACCACTCATAAAATTCCCTCCACATCCTTCCCACTCCCCAGCTGGTTTTTGTTGGCAGGTGCTCCAAGACCCCTGCTAATGCCCCATTCATTGACCCCTCACAACATGAGGGGCTGGAGCGTGTCCAGAGACAGGAATGGAACTGGGGAAGGGGCTGGAGCACCAGGGAAGGGGCTGGAGAACTCCTGAAGGAGCTGGGATAGCTCAGCCTGGAGAAAAGAAGGCTCAGGGGAGTTCCTTGACAGGAGGGGGCAGCCAGGGGAGAGTCAGGCTCTGTGGTGATGCAATCCCCACACCTCCAGCAGGTGCTTCCAAATAGGGAAAGAGTCTCAGTTTACCTTTGGACATTTTAAGGAGTTAGCTGGAAAATTCTGTGGGTTTCTCATTGTAATTGGCTTGGAGCCAGCATAGAAGTGTGGATTGGACTGGGAGAATGTAACTCAAAGCCTGTTGTTCATCTCATTGGGCCAAGGGCCAAAGAGCCCACCTAAACTGTTAAGTACTAAAGAGAGAGAACAAAGAAACTCCATGCTTTTTGAGGTGTTGTAGCAAGCAGGAGGTTTGTCTCCGTGCTGTGCTCAGCTTTTTGTTTTTTGTATTATTTTCCTGCTTTATTAAAACCTTTTTGATTTCTCAAAGCACACTCGATCACTAATTAATTCTCGCTAATTAATATTAGCCACGTTTCTGCCAGGCTGGCCCTCAAGAGTGTGGGTCAAACCCATAAGGCTGTGCTCCAAAGGAACAACAGGACGAGAGGAAGCAGCCCCAGGCTGTGCCAGGGGAGGCTGAGGTTGAATATCAGGAGGAATTTCTCCATGGGCGTTGGCAGGGGCTGCCCAGGGAGGTGGTGCAGTGTAGCTCTGGTTCATGCCTGACATGTTTTGGTTTCTGTGATTCCTTTCCCAGGGAATTTTCTGTAAACAAGAGACATGTTTTGGTAACTGTAAACTTGCTTTACATTTTTTCCCCAGGAGGGACTTCTTGATGTCCCTCTGGTCTGACCAATGTAATTGAAGAGGTTTGTCTTCTTGTCACCAATCAAATTGGTCTGTGTCGAATAGTATAAAAAGGGAGACACATCCCAAGAATAGAGAGTCATTTTCAGCCTTCTGAAGTTGGAGTCTTTGTGTTGTTATGGTGTACAACAGTGTCAGTGGAGTCCCCATCCTGGAGGTGTCCAAGGAAGGGCTGGACATGGCACTCACTGCTCTGGGCTGGGTTACAAGGTGGGGATTGTGCACAGGTTGGATTCAACGATCTGGGAGGGCTTTTCCAGCCTCAAGGAATTACATGATCCCATATCCTTGTGGTCAGAGAGAGTTTGTTTGGGCAGCAGCAGGAAGGACATTGGCTGACCTGGCCCAGGCTGCTGGGGGAGGATGTTGCTCCTTCCCCTGGAGGTGCTGAGAGAGGTGCTGGAGCAGGAGTAGGGACCCAGAGCAGATCCACAACCAAGCCTGCAAGATTTCAGGAAGGAGATTTCCTCAGGGATATACATGCAAAGCACAGGGCATCCTAGAAAATTATGGGAAACTACTGGTCCTGAAGGAAACCCTGAATCCAGTCTGTCATTCCAACACTGCCAATTCCCTTCAATTCCCCAAATCCATGAGTATTTTCCTAAGAGAGCCTCTGTACTTATTACTTGAATCTATTAAAATCCAGGGAATGAGTGCTTGGATGTTTTTTTCCAGTTTCATCTGTTCATTCAAGTGACCTTCCAGCAGAGAGATCTGTCACTGCAGATGTTTCTCTGCTTTTACTTCTCCATTAATTTCTCCCAATTAGTCAGAACCACATCTGAAATCCCTGCACCTCCTCTGGTTTTTCTTCCACCTTCTCAAAACAAGACCTTGTCTCCAACATGTCCTAAAACCTGAAGAAACACTGGATCCTGAAGACTTTCACTTTTCAACAGTGAAATAAATCCCTTTCTTGGGTGTTGTTATAGCTACTGAGTAAGTGACATTTAGTTCAGTGAAGGACCATATCTGGTTCATAATTCCTACTGAGCAGAGTATGGCCCTGATCCTGCCCCTCTGTGTGGTTAGAGGAGAGGGAACATCAGCAGCAGGACCCAAACTGAGCACCTGGGCCAGGGAGGGCTCTCAACCCTCTCAGGCAGATGTTGGCACTGCTGGCTCCAAGGTGTGGGTGAAACAAGGGGTTTGGGAAGGATGATTCACCTGAACAAGTCAGGGGGTTACTCTGGCTCCCCTGGGAATTAATTCCCTCTTGTTTGAGGTTTCTGCAAGTACATCACACACCTGGCACTGGGATCCCACCCCCAGGATCCAGGCTCTTGGATGCTCCATGAGCTGGGAGCTGGAAATAAATGAAGCTCAGACCTTTTCCCCTGTGCCTAACTCCTGCCTTGGCGTGTCCTGGTGTTTGGCTTCCAGGTGTTTTCCCTGCACAGTGGGGAGGGAATGTTGAAATCAACACCAAACCTCCCTCTGAGGCCTTGCTGGGCTGGGGTGTTCTGGCTGCTGACAGTGAAATTCAGTAAATCTGAGTGAGAAGCAAAAATCTGAGCCTTTAACTGGTCAGGGCCTGAGGGAAAGTTCTTGTTACCCGTGTTTGCATTTGCTCTTACACCTCTTTAATTAAAAGGACCACAAAATACAATAAATTACATGTGCATTTTTATTAGATAAACCCCAGAAAGTGAAGAGAGACAAACAGTCATGGGACACATTTTATATACAAAATCTGAAAAATTGCTGAGCTGGAGCAAGCAAGCTGCAAATTTAACCCAGTGAGACTCAGGTTCCAGGGCTGAGCCCAACGGGGTGTGTGCAAGACAACACAGCTGAGAGAGAGTTCCTAAAGGAGGGCTCCTGTGGGACAGGATTGGGGTGCAGGTGGCCCTGGTTGTGCTGACCCTGCCACGCTCCACTAAAGGACCAGTTTTGGTACTTTCTGGTGCGTGGCGGTGACTGGAAGGAGGATTTTAGCTCCTGTAACTTCTTCTGGTGGAGGAGCTGGAGACAAACTTCATGCTGGAGCTGCTGCCAGCCCCGAGGGTGCTGCTGCTCACCCCAGGAATGCTCCCACAGTTGAAACTGTTCCCCAAGTTGCAGATCCCCCCTCCCGTGGTGAGGTTGCTCCCTCCATATCCTGTTCCCACTGTTGTTCTGGTGACGGCTGCAAGGAGGAGAAGGAAATGTTTCAGTGTCTCTGGGCATTGGCTTCTTGGTGCAGAGACACAGGAATGTTTAAATAAGGTAATTTTTAGATACTTACAGATATTCACTGGGACCCCATCTCCAGCCAGCCTGTTCAGGGATGGAACAAAAAGGAAGAGGATTAGAAGTCTGTTGAGATTGGGAGGGGGAACAATAGGATACATTTCCCAGAGTCCTTTGGGGACAAAAAATAAAAAAAATAAAATGTTGATTTGTGGATTTTTGTAATTTCCATTATCTGGGACAATCCCCCTGCTCTCTGCCCCCCTGTTTAGCATCCCAGAAATGCTGAGCTCCTCCTGTGCCGGCCCCCAGCCCCAGAGCTGGATGTTTCCCACCCACCTGCACTCCTCGCCCTCCAGCAGCTTCCTGTAGGTCGCAATCTCAATGTCCAGGGCCAGCTTGACGTTCATGAGCTCCTGGTATTCCCGGAGCTGCCGGGCCAGGTCGGCCTTGGCCTGTTGCAGAGCGTCCTCCAGCTCAGCCAGTTTGGCCCTGGCGTCCTTGAGGGTCAGCTCCCCACGTTCCTCAGCATCAGCGATGGCAGCTTTCAGGTTTGCACACTGTGGAACACAAAACTCTGCTCAAAGTCCCCACCCCAGACCCAGGTTGTTCTTCACCTTGCCTGCAATGACAAGGTTTTTATCCCAGCACCATCAGCTCCACCAGTTTTAGTGACAGTTTTCTTTTTGAATGAAAAGGGGTCAAACTGAGCAGAACTGCCCAGGCTGCTCCAACCTTTTCCTTCCTCTCCCTTGCAAGTCTGGGGGTAAATTGGTTAAAAGTTGGGTTTTGCTGCCCTTTACCTGTTTTTTCACACTGTCAATCTCAGACCGGAGCCGCTGGACGTGGCGGTTGAGCTCCGAGATCTCCTGCTTGGTGTTGCGGAGGTCGTCCCCGTGCCTGCCAGCCGTGGCCTGCAGCTCCTCGTACTGTCACACAGAGGAACAACCAGTCAAGGGAAAATCTACCATTTTTGGTGTTACCAGGAGCCTGAGAGCCCCTCCTCAAGCCCAGATCAGCAGCTGGGAAGGTTTTCTTGGAGGAGTTTGCCCTTTATCTGTTCCAGACGAGATATGAAGATAAGAGCATGGAAACCTTGCTCTTCCTTCATCCTTCACCTTGGTCTGGTACCAGGACTCGGCCTCGGCACGGCTCCGGTTGGCGATGTCCTCGTACTGTGCCTTGACCTCAGAGATGATGCTGTCCAGGTCCAGGTTCCTGTTGTTGTCCATGGTGAGAACCACAGAGGTGTCGGAGATCTGGGTCTGCATCTGGGACAGCTCCTGCAAAGAGCACAGGGGATGAGGTAATTCTCTTGGGAGAATGAGGTAATTCCCTTGGGAGATGCCTTTTCACCCTTCCAGGTGAGCTGCAGACCTGGGAGAGGCTGTTACAGATTGTTATCTCAACAGCTCAGGTGTTGGTGCAACTCTACAGAGGTGAAGGATTTAGCATCTCCCGGGGGAAGGAATTAGAAGCTCTCAGAGGGAGAGAAGCTCTTCACTAAGGGCCGGGATGTTTTGGAGCTGGTTGTACTCACTGCTTCGTAAAGTGTTCTCAGGAAATTAATTTCTTCACTCAGCGCATCTGCCCTGGCTTGGAGTTCCACCTTGTTCATGTAGGAAGCATCTACATCCTGGGGGACGAGAGATTTTTGGGTAGTTCACACCCCTATCAGGAACATGCATCGTGATAACAGTTCAGGGAAGAAACCATAAGAAAACTAAAGGGGTTGGAATTTGTAATGGGTGGATTGTGACTGAGTGGGTGTTCAGAGCTCTAGAATGAGCCATCCCACAGTGCCCTGGAATTTGCTCTCACCTTCTTGAGCGTCACAAATTCATTCTCTGCAATGGTCCTTCTGTTGATCTCATCTTCATACCTAAAGGAGAACGGCACAGGGAGTTTTTGTTTGGGCAGGTAACAGAGAGAATTGAGTTTGCTGAAATGAATTTCCTTCAGAGCATTTTGCATACAATGCTCTTTTCCCTCAATGAGAGACCAGGAGCTGAACCAGTTAAAACAAGTACATCAAAACAATTTGAACGAATCCATTATTTTTTACTTATTTCTGGCTATTAGTCATCCTTCTGCTGCTTTAAGCAAATGAAATGTGCTGCCCTGAAACTTTCAGACCTACTGTGTAATTTTTCCCTCTCAGTGGGTAATTTAGTTAATAAGTCTTTGATCATGCTCCAAATTATTCCCCAAATGTTGGTGCACTTGGATCTGTTACTCTGTTACCGAGAAACTTTCTCCTTGAGAAAATGTCATTGCCGGGAATTCCAGGATCCCAGACTCCCCTGGATTTCCCCAGCTGGTTTGAGGATGTTGAGAGGAGAAAGGCTGCACCTGCCCAGGTGAGTAGAGCATTAGCTCAAGACTTACTTCTTCTTGAAGTCCTCGACCAGGTACTGGGTGTTGACGAGCTCCCCCTCCAGCCTCCCCTTGTCGCTCAGCAGTGAGTTCAGCTGCACCCGCAGGTTGTTGATGTAGGTCTCGAAAATCGGCTCCAAGTTGTTCCTGACTGTTTTCATTCCCTGCTCCTGCAGCAAACTCCACTTGGTTTCCAGCACTTTGTTCTGTTGCTCAAGGAATCGGACCTGGAAGGAGAAATATCCTGAAGGGGCTTGGAAAGAGCAGAGACTGGGGAGAATTTCCTGGCAAATGGGAGGGTCTCATAATTGGCTGAGAGGGTGAAATGCTCCTTCCAGCTGGTTTTCAGAGCCAAATTCTCATCTGTTGGGAGATTTGACTGCAGGGACCCTGTTCAGTGTTACAAACTCTGGAACAACCTTTAATTTTCTGGCTTCCCATTTATTGTTTAAATTGAGACCAAGTACAGGGATTTTGTGTGAAAAATGTGAGCAAAATCATGTAAGGAGCAAGGCAGGGCTTGCTCTCTAATTAAAATAACATTGTTAAGGTGCTGCTTCTCCTTCCCTTCAGTAGAGCTCCCTACCCCACTAAATATCCAAAATATTGCAGCGTTTTCTTTGAAACCAAGAAGGAGCAGCTTGACCAGAGCAGGAACTGAGCAAATATTGTTGTGCATCAGTGAAATGTGGTGGACAGACAGATTTTGGATCAGATTTTGATATTTTGAGCTAAAAATCCAAACATTTTGGTGACAGATTTAAATGCCTTTCAGGGAATTCAAGCATTGAGAAGCTGCTTCTCCCCTGTGTCAATTTCTTGGTCATTTTAGGTGGGTTTCAGGAATTCATTTAATTATCTAAAAAGCTGTTCCCTGAAATGCTCACTGGAGGAGCATAAAGTCTCCAGAAGGGTGGGATTGTCCTCTGGAGATTTCTTTCCCCACTGCCTGTGAGATGTGGAGCAGCAAACAAGGAGGAACTCAGACAGTGGATGATTAATTCATGGCAACCGCTATGAAACAGGTGCCATTCCCTCGAGCTTCCAGGGCATCTTCCAGTCTCATTCCTCACTTCTGTTTCTCCTTGATCAGCTTTTGTCCTCATCAAGCAGAAAAGAAAAGTGTCCCTGTCAAAAAAATCAGATATTTATGAAAACTCAGATCTCACCTTGTCAATGAAGGAGGCGAATTTGTTGTTGAGGGTTTTGATTTGTTCCTTCTCCTCTTTTCGGATCCTTTGGATGTTGGGGTCAATCTCCAAGTTGAGAGGCTTCAGAAGGCTCGGATTGATGGAGACTTCGTGGATGCCCCCAGCAGGGAATCCAGGGCCACCCCCAAAGGCCCCATATCCAAAGCCGCCCCCGTACACGCTCCCGGCACCAAACCCCGCGGAGCCATAGAAGCTGCCACCCCTTCCAGCCATGGAGATCTTCTTGCAGCCACCAACGTTGTAGAGGCTTTTGCTTCCAAAGCCCCCCCCGACCCTGGCAAAGCCACTGCCAGCATTGCAGCTGCCCAGGCGGGTGACGGAGCAGGAGCTGAAGCTGGTCCGGCAGGTGTTGGGGACCACGGCCGAGGCGGCGCTGAAGCCGCTTCTCCCCCTCTGAATCCTCACGGTGGACTGGCGAGACATTGCTGGGGCTTTTTTTGGATTGGGGTGGATGCTGCAGCTAGAATAAAGGAGCAAAGGTGCTGGCCTGGAGCAAGGAGTAGGAGGGAAAGGAGAGAGGTGAACCTGTGCTCTGCAACGGCTGGGGAGAGCCCTTTTATGCATGTATGAGCCTGGGATGGGTTGGATGAGGTGGATCATCTTTCTGATGAATTAGGCTTGGCATGTCCAACAGCATTCTGGAGAGTGAACTCACTCCTCACACACGCCCTGCTGAAATAATACAGCCCAGGTTCTCAGCAACAGGGAACATTGTTTGGGAATAACTGTCGCCGGTCTTTGTAGACAGCCAGACTCGTCCCCATTTCAAAGCTGGAAAGGGCTGATGAGTCACAGCAGCAAAACACTGCTTAAGTGCCTGTCACTCAACACCTGTGTCATTGGAAAACTTCATCCCTCGGGATTGCTTTCGCCCCTTCTTTTGTTCACAAGCAGGGCTTGGGAAACTTTAAATCCTTGTGCTTTAGGAGCGGGACTGGTGCCAGTTCCACAGCCAGCCCTGCAGTCAATAGTTTTATCCTGGGGCTTTGGGGTATCTTTGTGATAAGATTCTCGTGAAATTTGCCCCAAAAGGTTGTGGACTCCCCATCCCTGGAGGTGTCCAAGGCCTGGTTGGATGGTGCTTGGAGCGGCTTGGTCTATGGAAGGTGTCCCTGTCCAAGGGACTAGATGATCTTTAAGGAACCTTTGGGTTCCCACCCAAATCCAATGGAATCCTGTGATTCCATGGACCATGTGGTCCCCTTTGAGCCACCACAGAAAGCAGCAGATATAGTTTTGCTGCCATCCCTAAAAAGCTCAGATCACTCTGGAGATCCTGCTGGAAATTCTGCTTCTCCAGGCTTATTCCACTGTCTTTAAAAATATAATTACACAAATAAAAATGGAATATTTTGACAAGATCTTTTTGTTCCTGTGTGGATTTTGACAGCTGCCACTGAGCTGTCACAAACACGTTCTGCTACTTTGGGCTTGAGGGTTTGGACTTTACTTTAGCAGGATGAAAACAAACAAGTAAACAACTCAGAAATAAATACATAGGAGGAAAGATTGTGGGAATGGGAACTGCTTTGACTCCTCTGGCTCTGTGGAAATGGAGCGCTCCGGGGCTGTTCCCAGTGCACACTTAGTAAACACAATGTCATTTCCCAAGGATTTAATCGGCTCTTTCAGCACATCTGGAAGTGTGATCCTGCCTGCTGAAATCTACTGGAAAGTGCTCTACAGGATTCTCTCTGCCCAGATTCACAGGACACTCCAGGACATCCTGGGTCTTTCCTTTCCCACCACAGGTACCAGCACAGCCCTTTGCATTTAACAGGTGGTTTAAATAAACATAAAAGACAAAAATGCAAAAAAGAATTCATTTTGAGGGACAAAAAGTGCTTGTGGTGTTTTGTGTTGTTCAGGAAAATAGGATTTGTATTTAATTTATTTATACAAAAGGCTGAAATTGTAAATGTATACCCCTGAGCAGCTTCCCCTTGTGCTGGCTGCAGGCCGGAGCAGTTGCTGCTGCAGTACAGGAAGAATGGAATAATGAGGAATCAATGGAACAATGAGGAATCATCATGGTGGGGGCAGTTGTGCTTCCATCTGCCCCTGCCTGGTGACATATCCAAGTGCAGGAAACTCACAGAAATTCTTTGTGTCCCTATTGTTTCCCAGCTGTCTGAGGGACAATGTTTGCAATGGAGGTTTTCAATCCAATGTTATTCTTAGACAGGGTTTGTCAGATTGGTTTTGTGTTTATTGCCAGGCTGAGCTTTTATTGCAAGGAAGGGCTGAATCCTGCAGGTTTTGCACAGTGAGGCTGCTGGGTCTCACTCTGCACCCCTGGGAGCTGGAAGCAAACAGATTGTAAGCAAAGGGGATTTTTGGAAGTACTATTGATCAGTCTGGGGGCTTTGGCCACCAACAGACAGATATCAGGACTTGAGGTCATGAGATTCATTCCCACATACTGGATTCCAGTCCCAGGCAGAAAGATTTCCAACTGAAAAAGGGGAAAATTAGGTTGTATATTGGGAAGAATTTCCTTCCTGTGAGTGTGATGAGGCCCTGGCACAGGTTGCCCAGAGAAGCTGTGGCTGCCCCATCCCTGGAAGTGTCCAAGGCCAGGTTGGAGCAGCCTGGGATGGTGGAAGGTGTCCCTGCCCATGGCAGGGATGGGATGGAATGGGATGGGCTTTGAAGTCCCTTCTACCCAAACCACTCCATGACCATAAGATACTCAAAAGCAGCTGGAAGTTGCCAGCCTGTGGTTCCTTTGGGAATTGCCCTCTCAGCTCTCTCCATCTCCCCTAAATCTGAGTACATGAAAGGAGTTTCATTCCAATTTTTCCAGTGGAGATCAGCACCAAAGGGCAGATCCTCCCTCCCCAGGGAGATACACAACGTGGGGAGTCCGGGTGTGCAGGGCTCACACAGCTCTCCCCAGTTCTCCCAGGGATGTGTCAGTGCTTTCCTTTTTCCCCTCGGGTTCCTTTTACACCTGAAACTTGTCTTTTTTTGGCTAAGGAATGCACACTGAGTGCGTTGGAGCCCATGGTTAATAACAGCAGTAATAATGCAGCTCCTCCAAGCAACTGAGAAGGAATTAATTTCTTTCCATTCCACGTTCTGCCAGGGTGGAGGTGATGTGGTCGTCACTCATCCGGAAGGAATTTCAGAGGTAATTACAAAAGGCAGAACTGGGAGCACAAGGAGCTGTAGCTACAGGTTTGGGGTATGGGCTGATGGCAAGGGGGGTCCCCACCCTGCTCTGTTGATGAAACACGAGGTTTCCAGGTAGCTCCCGGGGGAGTGTCTCCCATGCTCCTGCAGCTCCAGACACAGAATGGATTTGCTCTCTGGTGCAGGGACCTCCTGATACAGAGGCTCCAGAGGATGGTGCTGGAGCTCACCCACTGCTCAGGAGCTTTTCCTTCTGATCCCACCTCAGGAGCTGTGTCTGGGCAGGTCCCTCTGGGCCAGACCCCCCGTGTGAGAGAGGCTGGGCAGGTTCTGGAGGTCTCTTCCCTCCCCCTCCTCATTTCTGCCCACCTGGATGAGCTGCAAGCCCAGAGCAAGAGGCAGGAGAGAACTTGACACATGCTGTAAACCTGGGAGTAAAGTCTTGGCTGAATTTGCGTCTGGCACCATGCTGCTGTCAAGGTAAAAACCTCTCCTTTGAGATTAGGGAGTTCTGCCTCTGTCAGGGCAATAAATGCAACTCCAGCCCCTTTAGTGAGAAATCTGAGCCATTTTCCTGTGATTTAGTGAGCAGGAATGTCTCTAACAGCTTTTCATCACCTCCTCTTCATTCCTCTTCTCCACTGCTCCTGTCCAGAATCCACCTTGGAATCCTTCACCTGATGCAACTTCTCAGGCTGAAATTTTTGGATGTTCCTCTCTGTGTTTTGTTTGCAAAAATAACCATATTTGTAAAACAAGAGCGTGTCAAAGTGCCTTGGATTGGTTCACCTGTGCTACCTAATCTCAGTTTAATTATCAGCAAAGTCAAGGCTGTAATTTAGGTTAATTGCTTAAATTAAAGCCTTTGGGTTAAACTTGGGCTTCCAAGCTAAATTCAAACCCGACTCATTTCAGGCATAATTTACTATTTCATCCCACATTAATGATGACCAGCAGGACTGAGGTTTTTCCAGGGGAGACCACTGAACTCACAGCATCCCTGTGCTGTGGGGCCAGGCCTCTCTGAGACCTCCTGGGTGGGAGGCCAGTGTCCATGAATGCCATTTCCCTAAGGGATGAATTAGGACAAGCTCCTCAGAAGTTTTCCCATAGGTGTTGCCCTGTGCTGGGTCCTTTGAGCCTGTTCCCAGCAGTATCTTGAGGCCAGTCAGCTCCAGCTCCTGGGTGACTTTGAAGTGTAGGTGTGACCTGCTTTCCCCAGATAATTGTTTTCTGTGCCAGCACAGAGACTCCGCTGCAGTCCAGGCTTTGCAGAGAACTTCACCTCCATCCCTGCTGCCTTGCACACACCTGGGAGGGCTTGTTCCTTCTGGGGTCTGTTGCACCTTGAAGGACCCTCAGACTTTTGGAGGGGTCTGGTTCCTCCTTTATCCTGTCCTGGCGCCTGGCTGGTGGCACCTGAAGGAACCTGGATCCTCCACATCTCCTTGTAATGCCTTTGGAGAATCCCCTGCCCTGGGCTGGGCTGCTGGGGCTGTGACCCTGTGTGAAAACATGAACTCCAAAGGCTGAAGGTGGTCACAGGGTATTTGTCCTATCCCATCCTTTCTCCTGGACCTGGGGCATGTCTTTTCTCCCAGCAAAGAACACAGAGCCCTGGAAATGGTGTTGCTGGAGAGTCCCACAGTTTTGGTGAGCTCTGTGCACACTCCACACCCCTCAGCTCCATCCTGCTCCTGGCTTGGCTTTCCTTCTGAACATCCATAGCACTGGTGTGGAGTTTAATTTCTCCTTGTTAAAACAACGCTGGATTGGCACAAGGAGCTGGGAAATTAAACAGGGATTATCCATGTGTCCTGGAAAGTGGATCCAGTCACAGGGCAGCAATTCCAGGGGACCTGGTGTTTATTTACCACTCTGCTGTCCTGAGGGATTGGTTCCATTCCTGGCCTCCAACTGCTCTGGGCAGCGGGATATTGCTCCAACTGAGCAGATGGCAGCAGGGAATATTGTTCCACTCTGGATTTGCTGCATCCTGTGTTGCCTTCCCTGCAGGCATTTCGTGTCGTTTCATTCGTCAGCCTGTGCAAATAAACAATTTGCAAATTAAAATAATTTCCTTTGATGGAAATTCTGCTTTTCAGTCAAAACAACTGCAAATTTTCGTTATGGAATTGTTAAGGGGAGCTGGTTCAGTGTTTCAGGACAGGATCATTCCCATAGGAAACGTTGAAATTAAGTGTTGGGTATCAGACAATGTTTCACCTGATGTTTTGGTGGCAGCTGGAATATTGTGTCACGTTTGACTTGAGTGTTTCAAAATTTCCAGGTCTCTGCAAATCAGGAGGATGGAAGTTAAATACAGCTTTTTGCATCTGCTCTGCAAATTCACAAAGAAGATGTGCCAGGATGGGCTCTCTGGAAACAGAAAACATACAGAGCTGCTCAGGTTTTTTGGTTGCATCCTCACCCTCGGAGTGCAGGAGACAGACCCAGCAGTGGCTCATGGAGGCTCAGGAATTGTCCTGGTGCCATGGGGATGGGTAAGGTTTTGGCAAAGATGTTTCATGGAGGGTTCATTGGTGGTGGACCCATGTGTTGATGTGGCCGATGGTCTAACGTGTTGTGCAACTTGGGTTAAAAACCAAAACCCATCAGATTTGACATTTTCAATAATAAAACCCAACAAATTGGGCTGCTCTGCCTCCAGCCACCACCTCAGCTCTGGGAGCTTGTCCCCATTCCCTCAAATCTGTCTAAGAAACAAGGCCAGATGCTCCAAAAGTGGGTAAAACTCTTCAATTAATGGAGCCCAACAATTCACCCACCATAAAACCCCCTCTGGTGCAAATGGGCTGCCCCAGCTTTCCCAAGACATTGTTCCATGGCTCTTCCCAGGTGCTGGAGTGGAGCCCCAGGGTGTTCATCCCACCATTGGGAAGGACCATCCCTTTCCCTGCTCTGGGCCCCCACCTGCTGGAGATGCTCCTGGCTTGGCCAGGACTCTCACACCTGCACCAGGGGATGGACAAGGGGGTCCTGGTAGTGTGGGGGCTTGGAGGTTTTGCTCTGGAAAGTTGCATGAGGGGCTTTTTCTGGCAGACCCAGCTGATGCTTCCTTTCCTCTCCACTCCCAGCTGGAGGCTGCAGGGATTGAGGGATGGGTTTATGGGCACCAACCATCTCCTTTTGGGACCAGCATTCCCAAAGGGCTGAGGTGCTGAGGTCCTTCCTCATCTGCCCTGCTTCTGCCCTGGCTCTTTCCTTGCTCATGGGTCTTGTCCTGTGGTTGGGGCTGGATTCCCACCTTGGCTGGTGCTGCCCCATTCCTGCCAGGATCCACACCTGGCACCGGCAGGGAGTGGGATCAGGAGGGAGCCTGTGGAGCCACAGGAGGGAGCCTGGGATTGGAATGGGACCTTGGCTGAAACCCCCAAGCAGGCAGGTCATGGAAACCTCCCAGGTGTCTGGGAGGGAACTGGGAGGCTGAAGTGCTGTGGGCACCTTGGAAGAGACCTCGTGTTCACTCCAAATGAACCTGAGGCCCTGAAACTGCCGTTGCAGAGGAGCAGCCAGGTTGTTTCATGGGATATTTGTGCATCCCAGGGAAACCTTGGTGTGCAAACAGTGTGTGTGCAGATTTGGGGTGCCTTGCCCTGTGCCTGCCCCTGCAGCTGCTCTGCCCAGTCAGGCCAATGTCCACCTGCTCCATCCCCTTCCTGCTGTGTGCCAATCTCGCTGTGTCCTCGTGGTGCTGATGCCAGAGGTGGGCTCCTCTGATGTACAATTTAGTCCTGCTTGTACAACCTAATGGCTGAGCCATGCCCTGCATGAGCCAGCCCATGAATCCCAACTAAATCCCTTTGGAAATTCCCCATTTCCCTGCACTTCCTTCCTCCTGCAGTGACAGGCACAAAGGGCAACTCTGCAGGTAACCACTGCAGTGGGATTCATCCAGCTTTTTGGCTCAGCTCTGAGGAAGCTTTTCCTGTGCCTCAGTTCTCCATTCACAGAATCATGGAATAGTTGGGATTGAAAAGGACCTTAAAGCTCATCCAGTTCCACCCACATGCCATGGGCAGGGGCACCTTCCACACACCAGGTTGCTCATTCCACCCTCCTTTCCATTTGCCCCAACTTGTCCTGGAGCTCAAGTCCTAAAACTGAGTTTTGTTTCCTCAAGGAGCCAATCCTGTCTCAGGAACTGCCCTCAGGGCATCCCCAGTGCACCAGGGACATGGCACAGACCAACACCCATGGCAGGAGGAGGGAAAAAAAGGCAAAATCCAGCAGAGTTTAAAAATTACAAATGCTCTTTTATTGCACCTTACAGTAGGTTAGGCATGGAAGTAAGGAGGCTGCAGCCACGAGGATGAGTAGTTAGAAATCTTATACACACAAAGCAAAAAACCTTTCCCACAAGTGCCAGAGAAAACAGAAGGGGCTTGAAGAAATCTTTAATTGCAGACAAAACCTTTGGAGGTTGTAACGTGTTGGGGGGGCAGAGGCTTTTAGAGCTTCTTGGAGGTGTTCTCACTGCTGAGGCCGTGGGACTGTGGTTCCACAAGGCTGTGATTCACCCTTGGAATGGGATGGACGAAATGGTTGTCCCTGCTCCACACAGTGCTTCCATTTCCCTTTAAACACCTGCTTTGAGGAGACACCAAGGGCTTGCTGACAGAGGGGCACCATGGGGTCCATGCCCAGCCAGTGACCTGTTACAACCTGTGCTTCAGCCAAAGGTGCTCCAGATTCTCACGGAGGGGTCGTGCCCCCCCCCCCCGCTGCCCCAGAGGTGAAGGACGGAGGAAGGAGAGGCTCTAGCGCAGCTATTTACACCATGATCCCGCAGGGCAGACGGCCGGAATGACCGACGGTCATGTGCTTTGCCAGCCCTTATCTGATGGTCTTTTTGCTGGTGGTGGTCTTGGAAACGATTCTGACGCTGCCTCCCGTGCTGGAGCTGACGCCCCGGCTGCTCCCGGAGCTGAAGGAGCTGCCTCCGCCGTAACTGAGCCCCCCAGAGAAGCCTCCGCTGCCGCCTCCGAACCCTCCGCTGCCGCCTCCGAACCCTCCGCTGCCGCCGAAGCCGCTGCTGGTCATGGTGTAGCTGCTGCCGCCGCCGCCGCCGCCGCCCATGCCGAGCCCCCCGCCCATGCCCAGGCAGCTCCCGCCGCCGTAGCCCATCCCGCTGGAGCTGCTGACCACGGCTGGGAACGGAGCAGGAACACCCGTGTGAGGGGACGGCTGGACCCCCGAGGTGGGGAGACCCTGCAGTGTCACCCCCTCAGTGGAGAGACCTGCAGTGTCACCCCCTCAGTGAGGGGTGGGTGGGGAGGGGTGGAAGAGGGGAAGATACAAAGAGGTGGAAGAGAGGTGATACTCACAGACACTGACGGCTCCGACTCCTTCTCCAGCAAGCCTGTTGGGAAAGGGGAAAGTGAGCAGTAATGCCAAAACCTTGTCCATGGGACCATGCATGGCCTTCAGTAGGGTAGGGTAAGGGTGTGTCTGTGTTACAGGTGAAAAGTGACAGTGCTCATTTTTATCAGTATCAGGTGCCAAGAGCTGGAGAAACAAAACTTTGCCTACAAAGTTCACAATTTCAACCATCCCTCTATCTGCCCTGGTGCTCCAGCCCCTTGGGAAGAGCTGTTTGACTCCAAGGAGATGGTCCCTGGTCAGCAGACAGCAGGTCCACATGTCCTCACCTGCTCTCCTCGCCCTCCAGCAGCTTCCTGTAGGTTGCAATCTCGATGTCCAGGGCCAGCTTGACATTCATGAGCTCCTGGTATTCCCGGAGCTGCCGGGCCAGGTCAGCCTTGGCTTTCTGCAGGGCATCCTCCAGCTCAGTCAGCTTGGCCTTGGCGTCCTTGAGGGCCATCTCCCCACGCTCCTCAGCCTCGGCAATGGCTGCTTGGAGGTTGGCACACTGGGAGAGGGGAGAACAGGCAGTTGTTTCATTTGGGCTCCCCAAACCACTTTCTCTGTTGCTGGGAGGTTCTGGACACTGGCTGACTCCCAGGATGGCACTGAGGGCTCCTGATGGGAGCTGGCTCTTCCTGCTGTACCCGACCACCATCACCTCCCACCCAGATCCTTCTGCTCTGCAGGACCATCCCCCTCCTACCTGTTTCTTCACGCTGTCAATCTCATTCCGCAGCCTCTGGACCATCCGGTTGATCTCTGAAATCTCAATCTTGGTGTTCCTCAGGTCATCCCCGTGTCTTCCAGCAGAGACCTGGAGCTCCTCATACTGGTGCAGGGAAAGGAGGAGAGCACTGGTGAGCACTGGTGAGCACTGGGAGCTCAGGGAAAGGTGAGGGGATTTCAGGGAACAAAGTGCAGGTCTGGTTGAGGGTTAAGGGGTGGGGGACATGATTCATCTGAAATCTGCCCATGGAGTAATGGCACTTGCCCTCAGCTCCCCATGTGTGCTGGGCAAGCTGTGCCTGATGGCACAGGGGACCTGGGCGCTGTCACCCACAAGGACCTGGAAGGGGAAGTGTTTAAGGCCAGTTCTACCAGTGACCCTGTGAGCCCAAAGTCAAAACTTTTGAACATGTTGTCTCTGTCTCCCCTCAGCTGATGGGAAATAATTTCTGGTCATTTCTGGCCACAGAAATCAGTCTGTCACCCCAGTTGCCCACCTTGTTCTGGTACCAAGCCTCGGCCTCAGCGCGGCTGCGGTTGGCAATGTCTTCATACTGTGCCTTCACCTCGGCGATGATGCTGTTGAGGTCCAGGTTCCGGTTGTTGTCCATGGACAGGACCACAGAGGTGTCAGACACCTGCTGCTGCATCTGGGACAGTTCCTGCAGAAGATGTAAAACAATGAAGTTAATGGTCTGGTGTCCATGGTGGAAACCACAGAGATGAGGTGATTTGAGAGTCCTCCCCACCAAGCTGTTTTCTTGCATTTCCCCTGCTCCGTTTCCATTTTGTAACTTATTTCTGCATTGTCATTTCCAAAAGGCTGGGACCACCTTCTCCTCTGCTCCCACAGAGCCCTGGATGTGGGATCACTGGGGCAGGAGCTGGGGGATGCTCTCCAGGAACCACTCACCGCCTCGTACAGAGCCCTCAGGAAGTTGATTTCCTCCGCCAGTGCGTCGGCCTTGCCCTGGAGCTCAACCTTGTTCATGTAAGCACCATCCACGTCCTAAAGAGAAGATACCAATGGTTTCTGATGCAACCAGCACCCAAAGCGGCTTCAGGACACCAATGGGACTATGTCTACTTCCACCTCTATTATTCATAAAATCTTGAAATCATGGCATGCTTTGGGTTGGAAGGGACCTGAAAACTCATCCAATTCCTACCCCTGCCGTGGGCAGAGACACCTTCCATAGACCATATTGCCTTGGACTCTTCCCAGGATGGAGCAGCCACAGCTGCCCTGGGCAACCTGTACCACTGCCAGCAGTTGCTTAGACTCATTTTTACGTCCCTGTGATCAAGGTATTTTTTAACGTAATGTTGGACATTGAGTGTGAGCCAGAAGCAGGTTCTTGGGCAGAAGGCAAAGCTCTGACTCACAAGGATGTGACCAGAGACTGAGCTGAGCTGAGCTGAGCCACAAGAGATCAGAAAACAGGACAGCTCCATTGGCACAGAAAGGGTTGTTCCCATTCCTGGCCTCAGGAGGACCCAGCCCAGGATGTGCTGATCTCACAGCTCGACCCAACCATGAGGGTGCGGGACCCCAACTCCCACCAGCTTTGCTCAAACTCTGCAAGGTAAGCTAATTCCATTTCCTGGCTCAAAATTCCCAACCCACTCACCTTCTTGAGGACCACAAACTCGTTCTCAGCACCCGTGCGCCGGTTGATCTCATCTTCATATCTGCCAGGATGAAAGAGTGAGGGGGTTTGGATGGAATGAAGAGGTGGGAGCACCCCACTCCCAAACCATCAGTTGTGGCTCTTGGATATATTCCTGACTCCCACAGGTTTATCCAGAGCAGATGCAGAGCAAATATTACTGTCTTTGAACTGTGGGACTCCATGATGTGAGTAGTCTCAGTTAAATTAATATATTTTAATCACTGCCCATGAAGTCAAGCTCATACATAAATGTGCAGATTCAGAGCACGTTTTGGCAGGAAGCAGGAGCAGCCATTCCCAGTGACCTTCGCTCCAAGCAAAGTTATGCAAATGACTTTCAACAAAGCTGCACTGCAATGCCGACAAATGTATAATAAAGCAATCATTTGATATTTGATATTATAATAATGCTGATGGCTCTGAAGAACCCACTGCAGCATTTAATTAAAACAAAAAAAATCCATGGTTGTGCAAGAGAGGATCATTACAGCTCTGACAGTGGTTCTGTGGAACTTTTTATGGCTCTGAGCAACATCCTCTCATCAGATAATCAGGGTAGGGCTTAGCTAGAAAGTAGACAAAACATGCAGGCTCTTGAGACAAAGACCTGGCTTTCAAAGGCAGGTTCATGCCAGTCCTCTCACCAATATTGGCAGAGTTTTCCCTGCAGCCAGATCTCTGAGTGGACAAGGGAAGAGGTGAAAATTGGCCACTGGACTGGGAACAAACTCTAGACTTGAAATAAAATCTGTTCTCTTTCCCAGGAGGTAGCTCTGTAATCCAGACTGTAGAATTCATCGTTTGGGGCCTGACCAATATTTCTAAAAGCCTAGAACATATTTCAAGACCTTAAATGCACCTAAAACCACACCAGAAGCTCTGCCAGTCCCTCTTGTCAGATCTAAGTGTCTTCTTCCCAGCCAACCCTCTCCCAAAAATCTGTCTCTTCTCATGCTTAACTACCTAGTATTAACATTTTCCAGCCCTGCAGGGTAATTCTCAAATTTGCAGTCAAACAGGGCTGGTAGAAGAAGGGACAGATTGTTCTAAGCCAAATAAAAGTCAATAGTCTCACCTAAAAATCCCCCCAAAAATCCCCTCTAGGCAGTAGGTGCTGACTGGTGTGTCCTGAGAATGATCCATCCCCCCCCAAGGGATCCCATGTCTCAGCAGGGGGTTAATTCCCTCCCCAGGAAAATTTTTGGCAAAGAGCTGATCGTCTTCCAGGTGATGAGAGCTGAGTGAGCTTGAGCACTTCCAGGTCACCTGGGTCCTCTAGAAAGGCTGGAATTTCCTTCACAGAATGGGAAATGGAGAAATTTGGAGCTGGAAGTGTATTTATTTAAATGGCTACGTTTCATTCTGGTTTTGCCTGTCTATTATCCTCACAATTTACTAATTTTTCTGTCTCCAGGTACACTATTTCAGGAGACTCCAGGGATCAGACCATGACCTCTGTTATGCTGGAGCAGCCCCCCAGGAATTCTGTGCTAAATGCTGACCTTACTAGTGATAAATGTAAAATAACAAGAGGTAATTCTGGCAACATGTTCATGCTGGGAAGAGGAACCTGGATCAGACACCTTGTGTGCACCAGCAGGAATGAGCACCTGCCTGGGTTTTACTGGCTGGAATGACTTAGGCTGCAGAACTTGATTCCTTACTTGTTCTTGAAGTCCTCCACCATGTCCTGCATGCTCCGGAGCTCGGAGTCCAGCCGGCCCCTCTCTCCCACCAGGCTGTCGAGCTGCCGCCGCAGGTTGTTGATGTAGGCTTCAAAAAGGGGCTCCAGGGACTTCCTGGTGACAGTGTGACCCTGCTCCTGGAGGAGGGTCCACTTGGTCTCCAGCACCTTGTTCTGCTGCTCCAAAAAGCGCACCTGGGGAGGAAGAAAACCAGGGACGTGTGTGAAGAGCACACAATAAAACCTCACCGCTGCCAGGAAAAGGTGGCATCACCAAGAGAAAAGGTCCAGAGATGTTGGGACAATCAGAGGGCAATTATTAGGAGTGTCCCAGAGTAGGGTATTGGATTCTCAAAAGTGTTAGAAGCTTCTGGAGATGTTTATCAAGATTTTTTCAGGAGTTTTAATCAGGCCAAACACCCATACTTGCAACTTCAATGTTTCTCCCCCAGCAGATGTTCAGGCCACCTTACTGGTTTAAACTGGTTCTATCTCATTGTAGAGAAGATCCATCCACCCAGGGATGGTTTTTACAGGGAAGAGAGAGAATTACTTTGTCAATAATACAAAGGCACTGAAAAACTCATCCTTGCTAAGAGGAAACATAGAACAGTTCTTAGTTTTCAGCCAAGCCCACGTTGTTTGTTGGCTGGGATCAGTTCAGGCAAGTCCCTAAATCCAAATGAAGTTTCTTCCTGAAGTTTTTTTCCCAAGGCAACATGCGTGGCTTGATGGTTCAGACCAAACTCTCACCTTGTCGATGAAGGAGGCGAATTTGTTGTTGAGGGTCTTGATCTGCTCCCTCTCCTGTGTCCGCACCTTCTGGATCTCTGGATCGATATCCAGCTTGAGGGGTGCCAGGAGGCTCTGGTTGACAGTCACTTCGTGGATGCCACCAGGTGGGCAAACAGGGAACCCGGGGCCACCTCGGCCACCAAATCCAGGCCCTCCCAGCCCAAATCCACTTCCCAGCCCGTAGCCACCACCACCACCAGCTCCTCCTAAGCCAAAGCCAGCGCCTGCTCCACCACCATAGCCAAGACCGAAGCTGTATCCGCCCCCGGCTCCGCTCCGTAGACCTCCACCGACTGAGCTGTAGGAAATCCTTTTGCTTCCACCTAAGTTATAGAGACTTCTGCTGCCGAAGCCACCGCCAGCTCCAAAGCCTCCTCCACCTCCAGCTCTTCCTCCTCCAACTCTGGAGACAGAGACGGAGCTAAAACTGCTTCTGGTCCCGCTACCACCACCTCCTACAATAGCAGAGCCTGAGCTAAAGCCCCTCATGCCCCCTCCAGTAGATGATCTGAAAGAGATCCGGCTCATGGCTGGTTCAGTTGGGAAGGCAAAGAGTAGGAGAGAGGAAAACAAAAAAAGGCTGCGCAGCAAGAAGAGAGCAGAGGGCAATGGAGACAGAAACCCCTGTAATGGGAGAGCTTGGGAGCCTCCTCTTTTATCTGCTTGGAAAACTTGGCACGGGAATTCAGAACTTGACGTGCCTTGCAGCAACTTGCCTTGTCAAACACACCTCGACTACGGTGAGGCGCTGAAAAATGCATTGTTTGCAGGCAGGAAAGTAACGGCGAGAGGGAGCTCCCCCCTCCACCAAAGCCGCCGCTCTGAGTCATAGAATTAGAATTGAATGGGACGAGGTCTGCGCTCAGGGGCAGGATGCAACATGATTCCCGAGACCCTGGGAGCCGCTTTCCCTCAGGCAAGCCATGGATTCACTCGCTTGAGCAAAGGAAAGATTTTGCAAGTCGCATTTTAAGGTTTAACACGTTGCATAGACAAGAAAAACAGGGACTTTTCCAAGGTTTCCAGCTCTGCAACTGGCCATGCGTGTCCTGTTGGCTTGGGAAAGTTGGGTGTGAAGGTGGTTTTAATGATCATTGCTGATTATTTTGTACTGTGATTTATCTTTTTTAATATGCAAGTTTGGGGGTTTTTTTTCTGGATCTAAATGATCATGGGTTTGAAGAGACGAGCCGAGTGGACATTGTGTCATGGCAGTATTTTCTGGGATCTTACCAAAAATCATCTCCCCTCATTCCAGGGGAAACCGAGGAATTAGTTAACATGACTTTGAAAGACAGCAAGTAAACGCCTTTTCCAAAATCACATCAAAATAGCTTAAATAGTACTTTCCTTAATAGAGATTTATAAAATACAATTAAAAAGCTGCTTGAAATGATTGTGGTTCTGTAGTACCTCCTTGTCAGGGTCGGGATTCAAAAGCTCCCTATGAAGTGGTATCTTTATCACTTTTTCTGCCCCCCTGTCTCATATTTATCCAACAGTTTCCACGTCATTGCTGGGTCTCCAAGATGATCTGTGGAGGGGAATTCACCCACTTTCCTTCCCACCCCCTCTTTCACTCCACTGAGATCACACAGTTGGAAAAACTTTCCAAAACAGCTTTTGCCTCTTGATGTTGCTCCTGGGTGAACCCTTGTGCAGGAGTTTCAACCCCCACGATAAGTCTGGCTTGTGTAAAAGCTTGAGAGCTGGGGATCCTTTTCTTGTGTCCATGGACACGAGATGCAGGAGAAGAAATCCCCTCGTTCCCTCTTAAAATAGCCCCCCAAATACTTTTGTGAGCTGGATTCTGCCCGCTGGGCAAGGCTGGCCACCTTGGCCAGGTGAAGTAATAGTGAAAGACAGAGAGATGAGACCCTGAGCAGCTAAACGAAAAATATTCCCAAATTCATCTACGTGAGCAAAAAGTGCAGTAGCTCAATCCAAAAGGAGGAGCTTTAGGGGATCGGCTGCGTCTCAGAGCTTGTTTTTGTTGATGTGTTTCCAACCACTGCTTTTTTTCTGTCTGGGAACTTGAAGGAACCTGAGCAGGAGGGGTTTGGTTGGGTTTGGTTTGGTTTGGTTGGGTTTTGTCCCGTTGCAACCAGAAAACAGCAGCGCTCCCAACTCCCATGTCCTTCGAGCGCTCCCGATTCCAATAGTGAGTCACCGTGGGCACCATCGGAGCCCATCCCTGGATGAGCCAATCCAAGATCCCTCCCGTGGATGGGGAGGGAGCTGGGCTGTAGCAAGGGGGTGCTCTCGCCCCGGGAGTAGAGATGTGGGAATCTCCTGTGCGCTGGAAACGCAGCGTTTTGCTGGGAAATCTTCACCCCTCTCTCCACCCAAACCCAGCGACCCCCGATTTCACAGCGGCAGGAAGCGCAGCCATGAGACCTCTGGGCACTGAAAATAAACACAGTGATACTGAAAATAAATAAACTCTGTCCTGAGCATGGCAGATCCATAGCGGTTTGCTTTCCTGTGCCTGCCCATGTGAACTGGCACAACTGTGCCAGGAGCCTGCGGATGGGGGCCAGGCAGGGATCTTGCCTTTGACTCCCAAATCGCTTATGCAAAGTCACACCTGGGAACAGGAGCACAGGTTTTAATTAAAGCAGAGGGAAAGGATTCATGTGGAAGGGAGTCATTACTGCCCCAGCTCTTCTAGGAAAGCCTGTTACTGCAGACAATGGCAATTAAGTGGAATATTACAAAGGATTTGGAAGAGCAAAGCAAATGATGGTTTAGGCACCAAAACAAGGAAAATTCTTGCAGAATCTCTCAGTCCCTCACACTTTCCTTTCTTGGTTTGTGTTGCTCACATGCAGTGTCCCACTGAAGGTGCTCAGGACTGCAGGGGGGCTGTGCTGGCCCCTCAGGTGGGACAGTTCCCTGTGGAGAGGCAGAACATGTCATGGGGGGTTGTCTGGGGGGTGAGGGCACTGCAGAGAAAGGGGAGGAGGAACAGGGCTCCCGTCTGCAGGAGCTCAGCTGCCTCTGTGCTCCAACTTGCTCTTTTTTTCAGAAGGGACTGGAAAAAAAAAGTTAAAAACTCTCCAGGATGGTTAAGGTTGGGTTGTCATGAGCTGTGTTAAATCTTCACACCTGACCTGTGCAATTTGGCGAGGACAGAAATTGAGGTGACTCAGAGTTTATTTTTAACCTTCACTCTTTTTTTGGCCCGTCTGCAACATCCTCTGGACAGCAGGGGCTGAGGAGTCTTGGTGAATGACAGGTTGACCATGAGCCAGTAGTGTGTCCCTGCAGCCAGCAGGAATGGAATTCCCAATGGAATCCTGGGGTGCCTCGGGAAGAGCGTGGCCAGCAGGTCAGGGACGGGATCCTGCCCCTCAGCTTGGCCCTGGTGGGGCCACGTCTGCAGTTTCAGAAGGACAAGGAGCTCCTGGAGACGGTCCAGTGGAAGCCACAAAGGTGATGAGAGGTCTGGAGCATCTCTCTGATGAGGAGAAATGGCAGGAGCTGGGCATGGTCAGTCTGGAGAAGAGGGGACTGAGAGGGGATCCCAACAACCATAGGAATATCCAAATATCCATAAAAATATCTCATCTGAGAGGGTCTCTCATCAATCCATGTGAACATCTCCAAGGGTCTCAAGAGGATGGTGTCAGACTGTTCAGTGGTTCCCAGCAACAGGAGAAGGATCCCAGAATCCCTGAGGTGGGAAAAGCCTTCTAGGATCATCGAATCCAATGTGTGCCTGATCCCCACCTTGTCACCAGCCCAGAGCACTGAGTGCCACATCCAGTCATTCCCTGGACAACTCTAGGGATGGGATTCCATCACCTCCATGGGCAGGGAGAAGTCATGGCCATAAACTGGAACACAACAAATTCCACCCCAACATGAGGAAGAACTTCTTTCCATGGAGGTGGTGGGGTCCTGGAAGACCTGCCCTGGGAGGGCATGGATTGTCCCTCTCTGGAGACATTCCAAGCCCACCTGGATGCCCTCCAGTGTCACCTGCTCCAGGTGTCTGTGCCTTGGCAGGGCGTTGGACTATATGAGCTCCAGAGGGCCCATCCAACCCCAGCTATCCAGGGATTCTGGGATTCTGAGTCCACTTCTGTCCCTGGATTTGGTCTTTCACTGAGGTTCCCTTGATTTCCTGGGCAAAGGGGATGAGATGTTGCTGTGTTTTGGTGCACCTGGGTTTGAGAGAGGTTTTGCTGAAGCATCTCCTTTGAACTTGCCAGGACACGCTGGCATGTGTGTTCCTGCCCCCTCCCGTGTTCCTGCTCCTTCCCAGGTTCTGCCTGGAGTTATGCAGGGCCATGATGTTGCAAGGTCAGGGCAGAGCAAAGCATCTGAGCCTTTGAAATTCAATAAGGGCTTTGCAATAACATTTGACTGAGGGTTTTTTCTCCACTTTTTCTTGGTTTTATTCTCCTTTTGCAATGATTGACTGAAATATCTGCATCAGTGCTGTTGTTGTGCTCCAGCACCCATCCCCAACCCAGATCTTCCAGATAAAGCCTCCCCAAGAGCCCTGCAGACACTTGGGTTTGCTCTGGCTTTTTAAGAAAGCAAAAATTAAAACCTGAGGTTTTGCCTGGCTGCCCCAAACCCTCCCTTCCACACAAGAAAAGCTTTTGGATTAACTCCAGTAAGTTAAGAAATGAATGGTGATTAATTATTGTGACAGCTGCAGCTGATCTGAAGCTGCACAGATAAATTTGGCCATAACTGAACATAACTTGACTAACTTACCTCGTTAAAGAATAAAAAGTAAACAAGTGCCTGGGTGAGGCAAGGATAGGTTGGATTGGAACTCAAACAGGGGACCCCAGCCAATCCCATTGGTGTGCCTGTCTCCAAAAACTGTGACCAAATGTAACAAATCTTTGCTGCTGAGTCAGCTCAGGCACTAGAGCCCGACCAGGAATCTTGCCACTTATGGATAAACCTCCACCCTCCCTCTCTTCCTCCTCTTCCTTCTCCAGTTTTCTCCAATTCTTCAATTTATTTTGGGACAACCAGTTTCGAGATTTTCATTATAATTTAATCAGAATTTCAAAGCTTTTCCCTGGAAGTAAAACAAATATGCCTCCAGCTTGTTCTGATGAAGGTTGAGAATACTTCGTGTTGCTGGTTCTGGTTTAGAATAAAAAGATAAATAAAAATAACAAATAAGTTACAATCTGGTTTTATTGGACACGTTCCAAATAGAGAGAGGAAGGGAAACATGGAGTTGCATCACTATTACAGAAGTATAAAAAGCTGCAATTTTCTTTTTTAATGGTGCTTTCCAAAAATAAAATGACACAGTGGAAGGCTAGAGGGGTAAATTCCACCAGAAAAGGGGAAAATAGATTTGGGATGCTGGAGTTCCTTCGGGATCCTGCTCTCCACTGCCTCGTTTCCCACACACTGGGCTGGAACCTGCTGCACTTCCCAGTTTCCCAAGGTCTTTCTTTTCGGCAGAGGAACCCACACAGAGAGGAGATGCTGGAATTCCCCCAGGAGCTGTGGACATGGCCCTTCAGGCAGCTTTTCCAGCATGATTTTCACAGTCTCAGACTTTCCCCATCTGCTGCGATGAAGACCATGGGGCAAGACTTGGACTGCTGGAGGATTTGGGAATTTTTGAAGACATTCCAGCAAAACCTTGCATGGGACAGGACAGAACCCCCATTTAACGGCAAGCACTGATCTTGCTTTTGAAGGACTCACTGTGTCAGACATTATTTAGAATTTAAAAATCCTATCATTTAGAAAACAAGCCCGTCTTCATAAGTTTTGGATCCATCACTGGTGAATCCTCTGACAAAAACCACTCCTGAGGTTTCATATAAGGGCCACTATGGGCAAACTCATTTAAGAAGAGAAAGGACAGGAACTGGGAGAGTGATTTGGGAAAAGCTTTTTGATAAGCTCATGGTACACTGAATTCTCATCTGTGGCTGGAGGGATCTCATGTTGCTGCTCTGAATTCCTGGTCAGGCTCAAGTGCCTGAGCTGACTCAGCAGCAAAACTTGGCAATATCTGGAAGAATCATATCTTTCAAAACTTGGCTCTGAATGAAGGAAAGAGGGATTTTCCATCTGACCAGAGTGACTCAGAATGAAGGATATTTTAAGAGGGACATTACGAGGCACTGCCTGAGATCTTTGAGTAGTCTCCAGGGGTATTTCTAGACAGCAGAAAAATAACCCAGATCTCTGATGCAGATGAGCTTCTCTTGTGAAGGAGTGGGTTGGGCTCATTCCAGCAGTGAAGGCCAAGCAGAGTGAGCTAAACACACATTCCCAGCCCATCCCTGGGCTGTTGGGGGCCAGAACTGACCTAAAACTTTCCCTGCTATTTGCCCTGTTTTAGCTGATGGCTGTGGGTGGCCACAATCACAAACTGCTTGGCCTTATTAAAAACAAACAAATGGAAAACCAAACCAATTCCCCATTCAGAACAATCACTTAGGCCCATGTTTTCCTTTAACTCCTGTTCCAGGGACTTGAAGAGCTCTGGTTTCTGTGTGTTCCACTGCTTTTCTTGACATGAGATCCAAATGCATGAGAACTACAGAGCAGGAGTAGAGCAGGGGCAGCTGGAGGGGTGGAGGTGGGGAAGAATGGTGGGCAGGAAGAACAGAGGAACCACAGGAGGGTCTGGGCTTGGCTTCACTCAGACTCCGTGGCATTCTTCAGGCTTTGGCTTTTTATGCTCTTTTTGCTGGAGGAGGTTTTGGAGACGATTTTCACACCTGGGTTGGTGCCTTTTGCACTTCCAGAGCTGAAATTCCCTCCGCTGGTGCTCAGGGCGCTGCTGCTGCCACCTCCAGCATGGCTGTAGCTGCCAGCAGTGCCCAGACCACTCCCTCCTGCAAATCCACCCCCAAGACCACCTCCAGCCCCGAGTCCAAGTCCTCCTCCGCTTCCAAAGCTGTAACCTCCTCCTCCTCCTCCTCCTCCTCCGCTGCCAGCTCCAAGACCGAAACTGCTCCCACCGCCGCCTCCTCCAAGGCCAAAACCACTTCCAACACCTCCTCCAAGACCAAAGCTGCTTCCACCTCCTCCTCCTCCAAGGCCAAAACCACTTCCCCCGCCGCCTCCTCCACTCAGGCTCAGTGCACCAAATCCTCCTCCTATGCCACCACCAATGCCGGCGCCGGAGCTGATGACTGCTGCAAGGAAAAGCAACCGGGGGTTGGAGATCCACTTCACAGTCATGGAATCATGGGATGGGATGGGCTGGGCTGGAAGGGGCCATAAAAATCATCCCATCCCTGTCCCTGCCGTGGACAGGGACTCCTTCCACCATCCCAGGTTGCTCTAAGCCCCATCCAACCTGGCCTTGGATGCTCCCAGGGATGGGGCAGCCACAGCTGCTCTGGGGAGTCACCCAGTTCCAGGAAGCACCATCATCAGGACCTTGACCCACAGGACATGAACCCAACTTCCATCCCCTGCACAAGCCCCTAATGACAGTGGAGGGCTCCAAAACACTTATGTGGAGCAAAACTTCCCTTTTCCCAAGGTTTCTCCCAGGCCTTGCTCCCAAAGCCAGACTTTGGGATCCAGGACTGTGATACTTACAGTAGCTGATGGGGTTCAGTCCCTCCCCACTGAGCCTGTTGGGGGATTAGAGGAGATTAGAGCAAAATTGTGGAGACAGGCAGAGGAACCAACCTCTGATGGGAAAAGTTATAGTCACTATTATCCTCATAAGTATTTTGCTCCCACCTGCTCTCCTCTCCCTCCAGCAGCTTCCTGTAGGTCGCAATCTCAATGTCCAGGGCCAGCTTGACGTTCATGAGCTCTTGGTATTCCCGGAGCTGCCGGGCCATGTCAGCCTTGGCTTTCTGCAGGGCATCCTCCAGGTCAATCATCTTTGCCTTGGCGTCCTTGAGGGCCAGCTCCCCGCGCTCCTCAGAGTCTCCGATGGCCGTCTGCAGGGTGGCACACTGCAAGGGATGGGGGGGCTTGGAAAGCTGCTCTTCCCTTGTGGTGAGAGTCACCCAAGGATGAAACCCAGTTCTGGCTGGGATATTCATGGAAAATGTTCCAGCTGAGCTAACACAGCTGGAGTTGAAATGCCAGGCTGGCAAGGATGACTCAATGGTTACATTTTACAGTGTGAAGCCCTTTCCAGGAGGGAATTCAACACCTTCAATGAGGCTGGAAAAGCCCCCGATCAGCAAAGCTGAGCTATGGTGTTGAGGCACAACAGAATGGGGCTCCGATGGCCCCTTTTGCCATTCCTACCTGGTTCCTGGTGTTCTCTATCTCGGAGCGGATCCTCTGGATGAGCCGGTTGAGCTCTGAGATTTCCCCCTTGGTGTTGCGCAGGTCATCGCCGTGTTTCCCGGCTGTGGCCTGCAGCTCCTCAAACTGAGGTAAGAAGGAAGATGTAACTGAACCACTGAAGTGTCTGGCTGGACAAGACATGGCTCAAACAGCCCTTCTTAGGGACAGCAGGGGTTTCCTGTGGCAGTGATGGGTCAGCTCACCTTGGTCTGGTACCAAGCCTCGGCCTCGGCGCGGCTGCGGTTGGCGATGTCCTCGTACTGAGCCTTGACCTCGGCGATGATGCTGCTCAGGTCCAGGTCCCGGTTGTTGTCCATGGACAGGATGACAGCAGTGTCGGACACTTGGGCACTGAGCTGGGCCAGCTCCTGTGGGAAGCACACGGGAGCTGCACTCACCTCTCCCAACCCTCCAAGTGGTGGCAGTCCCCAGCCAAGGACAAGGGCAGGACAGGAATTGGGGATTTGTCTGTACCGCCTCGTAGAGGGCTCGAAGGAAGTTGAGTTCATCACTCAGGGCATCCACCTTGGCCTCCAGCTCCACCTTGTTCATGTAAGCAGCATCCACGTCCTGGAAAAGAGCAGGTGGAGACACCTGTGGCACCTGGATCCTCTTCTCAGCCAGGAAGAAGTTAGTTGGCACAGCCAAGAAACGGGCAAGCCTGGAGGTGAGGCTGCCCCTTTCCCTGCTGCCTGCTAGCGAAGCTGTGCTTGGCACACCCCGCTGGAAGAGCACCAAGAGGGAATCTCTGGCCCCAGAAAAGTGCTGTGTGTAGTTTGGAAGTGGATAAGGAGGGAGGTCCTGGCTCTTTGGTCTTGGTTCCTGGGATTCCCAGCACGACTGATCCCCTTTGTCTCTACATGGTTTGTTTTGCACCTGTGTATGTGTTGTGGGACAGGAGTGGGAGGAGATTTTCCTTCACTTCTACAAGACACCCCATTCCTTTCCTGCAATACCATGATCAAATGGTGGTTTAAAACCCTTCTAAAGGATGAGGATGCAGCTCCATGAGATCTCCCATCCCTCAGGATACTCCTAATCTGTGCAATGGTTGGGGTTGGCTCAGCATCTGCAGCACCTCCTGTCTCACCCACCTTCTTGAGGACCACAAATTCGTTCTCTGCTGCCGTGCGACGGTTGATTTCCTCTTCGTATCTGCAGGGATAAAGGGAAAGAGGTGCTGGATCAGACTTTGGGAAGCAGAACAGGTGTCCCGGTAGGACTGCAAGGTGAACTGGCATCTCCAAATCAGCATCCTGGGAACTCTCCAGCTCAAATGTGTGAGATTCCCATTTCTCAAAAAAAAGGCAGAAAGGACATTTTTTACTTAATATCGACAGAACAAAGAAGGCAAAGCTGGTTTAGAGGATTTTCCTTTGCAAGAGCCATTGCAAGGTGCTGTGTCTTGGCTGAGTCTCCATTTTTTGATGGGAAAAATGTAGATGAACCCTTTTTGATGTTGTTGAGGAAAATGGGTCCTGCAGGGAGAGATATCTCTGAGCAGGAGGTATTGGAGGTGATTAGTGATGTTCTATGTTATGGGATGGAGCACAAACTGGAGACACTTCTTCCCCTTTCCAAGAGAAATTTCCATTAATACGTCTGGCTGGATGTTTGACTTTCGGAAATTGAAATTTTTGAGATGTATCATAGAATCACGGAACTATAGAATCATAGAACCATAGAATTATAGATTTATAGAATCACAGAGTCCTAGAATTATAGAATTATAGAATAACAAATTCAGCTGAGTTGGAAGGGACCCATGAGAATCTGTCGCAAGCACGACACAAAAGAATTACACTTAGGTTAGGTTGAGAGGTGAGCAGAGAAAGAGGAAGTTTATTATGATTTGTGGTTTAAATAGGATTTAGAATTTGATTAAGGATTGGGGGACGAGAGGAACACCTCTCTGACCCCAATGGTCAAACCAGCAGTCCATCACAGAAAGGAATGCGTAAACAATCTACTTGTTTATGTTAAATGCATGAGAAACTCCAGTAGAAATATGTAAAGATCAGAAGGCTGAAAATCAGGGTGACAAGGATCACTGAATCCACCTCCTGGCCCTGCACAGGACACCCCACCAATCCCACCCTGAGCCTGAGAGCGTTGTCCAAACACTCCTGGAACTCTGGCAGCCTTGGGACCATGACCATTCCCTTGGGAGCCTGTTCAGTGCCTGACCACCCTCTGGGTGAAAACCCCTGCTGCTCAATGTTCAGCTAAACAATTTACACCCCATTTCACACTCACTTGTTCTTGAAGTCCTCCACGAGGTCCTGCATGTTCTTCAGCTCCCCGTCCATGCGTCCCCGCTCGTTGAGCAGGTTGGCCAGCTGCCGCCGCAGGTTGTTGATGTAGGCCTCGAACAGCGGGTCCAGGTTGTTCTTGCCAGAGTTGTTTTTTTGGCCCTGCTCCTGCAGAAGGGTCCACTTGGTCTCTAGCACCTTGTTCTGCTGCTCCAGGAAGCGAACCTGAGCATTGGGAAGCAGAAGAGGCTTAGGTAGAAGGTATCTGTGAGCTAACATCTAATATTTAATAACTGGGAGTGACACATGGCAGGAGCCAAGGGATTCCTGAACTAAGAGTTTCCAAACTGGGAATATCCTCTGGGTTATCCAGGGCTGTGTTAGCCCAACCTGGAGCTGAGCAAATGCACCCTCAGTGGACAGTTCTCTTCAGAGGCAATTTAATTTAGGAAGCCAATGAGTGATGGTAAGAAAACTTGGGTTCAGCTCTTTCTTCACCAGACAGCAAAGTTCTTCTTTCGCACCCTCTGGGGTTTCTTTCTTTGTAAGATATTTATCTTTCTTCGTTAAAGCCAAGATCTGAATACTAACACTAAAAGGCTTAATTGCCTTTCCTCTTGCTCACACATACAACATATTTATCCAATTAAAAGCTAAGGAAGGACTTGAGTGATTGAGTCAATTGAGTCAATACAAAAAGGATTTTATCTTGCAGGCAATAAACAACAAAGACCAAGACGTGGTGTGATTGCCCAGAGAGAGAGTTGGGTTGAGCCACTAGAGCTGGGCCCAAAACTGACTTACTCCATTTCAACTATTCTGTGTTATTCCTCAGGCACAGAACCTGGATCTAATCCCATTACCACAATTTTCTTGTTTGTTTTCTCCCCTGTAAATGTTCAGAAGGACATTATTGTTCAAGAGAGTTAACGAAGAGATGAAGGGAGGAAATGAGTGAAGGACTGGAGATCTCTGAAGTTGTATTTTTGTTCTTACTAGATCCTTATTCCCCCTCTACCACAGATCCACAGCACTCAATGAAGTCTCACCTTGTCAATGAAAGAAGCAAATTTGTTGTTGAGGGTCTTGATTTGCTCCTTCTCATCTTTCCGCACCTGTTGGATGTTTGGATCTATCTCCAGGTTCAGTGGTGCCAGAAGACTCTGGTTCACAGTCACTTCTTGGATTGTACCCACTCCAGACGGGCCACCAGAAAATCCTGCTGGGCTCCTGCCACCACCCAGCCCCGGAGGGAATCCTCCCAGCGCCCCCAGTCCACCAAAGCCAAACCCTCCACCACTTCCGTGCCCACCACTATAGCCAAGCCCACCAGCACCTCCACCAAAGCCAAATCCACCACTAAGCCCCAGCCCAAGGCCACCACCAGCTCCACCACCACCAAATCCGCCTCCACCACCAAGCCCCAGCCCCAGCCCACCACCAGCTCCACCACTGCCAAGCCCAAAGCCACCTGCTCCACCTCCACCTCCCAGGCTAAGGCCACTGGCAGCTCCACCTCCAAATGCAGCTCGGAAACTGCTTCCAACCCCGATGGAAATCCTCTTGCTCCCACCAAGGTTGTAGAGGCTCCTGCTGCCAAACGCTCCACCACCACCAGAACTGCCACCGCCACCTCCTCCAATGAGCCTCCCAAAGCCTCCTCCTCCTCCTCCTCCTGATCGTGCCACAGACACAGAGCTAAAGCCAGCCCTGCTGCTGCTTGGAATGATGGCTGAGGCAGCGCTGTAGGATCGGCCTCCACCTCCTGCCCTCATGCTGAGCGTCCGGTTCATGGCGGCAGCAGAGACGGTCCCTGCACAGCCAGAGAGACTCTGCAGCTCTCTGAGGAAAGGGAATACGGGGGCCCCTTTTATCCCCCGGGGATCTGGGCTTGGTTGCATGGAAGTCCAGTGATCAATTTAGTGCCTTCATGGTTTTGACGTGCCAGGAGGCAGCTGTCTCCCTGAGACTTGTTAAACCCTGACTGCACCCAACACACCTCCTGGGGCTGGATCCGCTCAGCTGGAAGAGTTATCTAATGCCCAGATTTCTGCCAGGGAGAGCTCAGCCTGATGCAAAACCTCCGTCTCCTCACAGAGATGGGTTATTTTATTTTGTATTATTTTGTCTAACCCTGGAAGTGTCTGAGGCCAGGTTGGGAGGGGCTTGGTGCAACCTGAGTTAATGCAAGGTGTCCCTGCCCATGGTGGGGGTGGAATGAGATGGTCTTTGAGATTCCTTCCTACCCAAACCATTCTGGGATTTCATGATTCTATAACTTCCTCACTGTGAAAGAAAATAATTTTTAAATGTTATAAAGCCAGAAATAATGTCTTGGATTCCCAAGACATTATTGGGAATTATTCTACTTAGAAGATGTAACACGTCAACACAGAGATCAGTGGAGAGTCCCCTGGACTAACTCAAGTGACAGATGGTGAGAGCAAAATCATTAAATCTGAACAAGAATAATTCATTCTTCACCTGAAGGCAGAAGGTGGCTTGATGTTCATGATACCTGACATCCCTTTTGGTGCTCTAATTTATCCAGTCTGCTGTTCCTACTCCCTGGGCAGGGACCATCTCTTTGGGATGATTTGACAAAGAGGTCCTGATCAAGTTTTCCTCTTTCCCCTTTCCAGATGTAAATATCACCTCAAATTTTGCCCATTTATATTCATTATTTAGCCTATGGCAGGTTTTCCAGGCTTTTCCTATGGATATTTGCATTTCCAGAGGACAACTGCATTTCATGCAGAGGCTGTGTTGTGATTTCTCCAGCTACCGATGATGTGATTGACACATTTTCATCTTGACCTAAAAACCATTTCAGAAAAAGAGTCAGATTTTCTGAAAAACTCTCTGCCCAGCTCAGTGGGACGATGTCATTTGCCCACTTTAGGATGTAGTCACTCCTGAGTTTCTGGCTCTCTCTCTAGCTCTGATTTCTTTTAAAGAGCTTTCAACCTTCCATCCATAATGCTGCCAAAAGCAGATTTAACCAGCATGAAAAACACTCCCACAAATTCTCCTTATTTTACTTCCTGAAGTCCTTGGGAAAAAAGATCAAATTCAACAGGGTGTGGTGACATTTTCTGGCATCTCAGACTTGGTGGAACTGCAGTGTTGAGAGTATTTTATCCCTCACATGTCAGAGCTCAGCTGGTTTTTGGCATGGGGCTGTCCTGGTGGCTTTGCCTGTACTCTGCAGGACTGGAGCTTAAATGTATTTAGAGGACAGGACTCTACTTGCCCTTCAAAACATATCCCTGTGCCCCAGCACTACAAAATCATTAAGGAGCTAAAATCCCACTGGCATCTCTGGAAGAACAATTAAACAGGTGCTACTGAATACAGAAGACCAAGTATCTGATTATCCCTGGAGAAATGCTGCCAGGCAGGCTCAAATGGAAGAGTTGGGGTACTGAAAGAGAATTTCCCTTTGCAGTGAGAAATGATTCCCAGATGGTGCAGGTCAGCTTGTCTCTTTTTGGAAAATGTGGGTCTGAATCTGGAATGTCACTTGAAATTCATGAGCATCCATTGCCTCGGCGATTTGCATAAAATTCAAAGCCAGGGTGCGATGGGAAAATGAGATTTTGTCTTCATGGTTCCTTGACCCCAGTAAAGGCAGCTTGTCCTGAAGCTGAAGAACGGGTTCAGATCAGATGTTAGAGCTGAATGAATGTAATGGGATTAAAGGTGGGGCTGCCAAGAAGAAAGAGGGAATTGTCACTTTAGGCTCCCATACTCTTCTCCCCTCGGCTCGTTATCCACAGGGTATGTGAGTGATGCAAAGGCCACCTGAAAAACGTTCCCTTTCCTTCCTGGGCTGGTTGGTGGTCTGGAGGAGCCGAGGGTTGGGGCTCCAAACCCAGAGGCAGATGTGGCATTTTCATCTGTCTGTTTGGACGAACTCTGCCAGGCTCTGGGTTCAAGCTTGTTGAAGTCAAATATATGGAAGAAATTCCTCCCTGTGAGGGTGGGGAGGCCCTGCAATGGATTTCCCAAAGGAGCTGTGGCTGCCCCATCCCTCTAAGTGTCCAAGGCCAGGCTGGATGGGGCTTGGAGCAGCCTGGGATAGTGGAACCTGTCTCTGGCCATGGCAGGGGGTGGAATGAGACAGTTTATAAGATCCCTTCTAAACCAACCCTTCCATGAATCCATAGTTTTATACTCTTATCAATTTACAAAATTGACAGACCCTTACAAAAGGGCCTGTCCAGACTGACACTGTGCACGATTTGACCTCCGTCCGCCCCAAACCCACATTCCTGGCTTTTTTGTCTCCAAAATACCCTGACCTACATGAACATCTTCAAGCAGACAGCAGCAAATGTGGGTTTTGCAATAGCTGGGAGTTGAGGACAGGGATGATTAAAGGTTTTCTCCCAGAAATGCAAGAGCTGCCAGACTGCTTTTGTCCCCTGGGGAGCTGGCTGGTGTTTGGTGTTCAGGTATTGCTTTGCAGGGAGATGATCAACATAAATTATGAGCTGTTGGGGCACTGGAAGCTTCTTGTTTTGGGTGTTTCTGCTTGGTATTTACATAGAAATGAGATGGAGCCCAAGTGGTGTTCGTGGAGCAGAAAAGATGAAGACGACGTTTCCAAAAACATCTTTAGAGGGGTGAGTTTTGCTTTCTCACCAAGGGCTGACCCCCTTGGCTTTCACCACTCCCCAACCACTGTGGCATTTCTTAAAATAGAATCATTGCTCTGCTCCCTGTTGATCACATCCAATATACCATGAGGGGAGCTGGAACACCTGATGCTGGCAGAGCAGCCAGAGGCTGAGCTCATCCTGTGGTGGGTTCATCCCCATCCCACCAGTGAGGACAGACTGAGTCTGGGATGGGGACTGAGCTCATCCTCCAGCCCTTGAGAGGCCGAGGGAAAGAAGCTGTGAGTCAGCAGGGAAGTCTTGGAAGTGGAGTGGGACATGGGGGAATAAATTACAGCCCCTGGCTCTCAGTGAGCCTTTCATGGGCAGATGAACCTGCCCACGCCCTGTGCTGTTCCAGGCTGGACAAGGACATAGGGATTTCTCCAAGGGTGATGCAGAGCTGGCTCAGGGGCTGTTGGCTGTGCCATGGGCAGCTGTGGGAAGGGAGGAGCTGCAGGGCTGGTTGGTTTTCCTGTGATTCCAGCTGTGCATCTGTCTGGGTTGAGTTGTCACCATGGCAAGATCCTCCCAGCCAAGTTACAGAGACCCATCAGTGGGTCACTGTCCACGAGAACTGGGAGCCCTGCAGAACTCTGGGAGCATTGGGACAACACTCAAGCGTCTGGTGAGATTTTTGGGGTGTCCTGTGCAGGGCCAGCACTGGGATTCCATGATCCTTGCAGGTCCCTTCCCACCCACGATATCCCATGAATTCTGTGACCCTCATAGAGAAAAAGGAGAGGACGATGTGATTCCTCCTAAATCCCAGTTTCCTAAAATTGTGAGAGAGGATTTTCCCTCCCTGGAGGGGCATGTCCAGCCACATCTCCAGACCCTGCTCTCTGTGTGAGTTCACATATTTTAAGGAAGGTGGGGGCTGAGGAAGAAGCCCCGGTGCTGCATTTTGGGAAACTGAACTTCCCTCTTACTTTCTTCTAAAGTCAACCCACTGTCGTGAGAGGGTTTCACGGGTGTGGTGTGGGATTATTTTCCTGTTACTCCCTGAGCTGGTTCTCACTGATTTCTTTAGACAAGGGCCTGGCTGCCTTTTTGTTCCATCTCCAGAGATCCCAGACACTGTGGGAGATCCCAAGCAAACTGCATATCCCACAGATGGTTAAATAACCTCCTTTCCAGACTTCCTTGTGGCCACACTAATCAGTGGATGGAATAAAGGTATGCAAAGGTGCTTCAGGAAGGAGAGGCAAAAACTTCTTGAAGCTCCAAACTCCACCCGTTTGGAGACTCGGGTTTGAGGAAATTTCTATGATTTGCAATATCAGGGAGGGAAATAAAGCCCAGGCAGTGCAGCATGAATTATGCATGGAGTTTATTGAAGGTACAGCTGAAAGTCTGGAGTAAGCGAAGGGTAATGACTCTGTTCACTTACACATTAAAAGCTTTAACTCCGTCTATTGCACACAGGAAAAACAACGCATGCATTTAACTACAGAAATATAAGGTGCTCGTTGGGGCATAATTAAAATCTGCTCTACCAAACACGGTGTAGCAACCTGGACCAATTTGCATAAGCATTCCCTACCCTCTTGTAAACAGGAAAAATTGGATTTTCTGCTGTCATTAAAGAAGTTAAATTACAGCTGCAGCTTCGTCTCGGACAATTAAATTGTGGCTTCTCTCTCTGAAGTTGGGATGACCAAATTTTTCATCCTTTTGCAATAGCTGCATTAGGGAAAGAAAGTCTCTGCTGGAAAGGGGTCAAGCAGGGAAGGGTGACTGAAAAGCCAAGATGATGCGTGGAGACAGGAACGGTCTCTGAAATGAAAATCTCACCTGGCTGGGGGGGGGCAGGTGGGGGTTTCCCCCAAGAAAGACACCAGAGAGAGGGTGGGTTTTGTCAGGCAATGGCTTTAGGCAGAGCGATGTCCTAGCGCATGGTTGTGTGATCCCTGTGGCCGTCAGAGGGAGGGGGAATACTGTTTTTATTGCAGAAATGCTGATTATTATAAAATCCGCCGTGTCGGGCCCCGCCGGTCTCTACCGGGTCGTCCTGACCACGCGCACGGCTGTGCTGAACCTGTTCCCGCAGACCCCCGGGGCCCCGGGGATGATCACGGCCCCGGGCCCGCACTGCTCCACCCCAGCACACACCACGTTGCCCAGGTTGCCCAGGTTGCCCATGGCGGGGGCGCACTGGACCCCGTCCACCCCGGTGAGCACTTCCCTCCCCACGCAGCTGACCGCGCTCCTGGCCCCGAATCCTGCCCCGACCTTGGGGACACAATCCACGCTCCGGGTGCTGAAGCCGGCGTTTCCGAAGGACGAGACCATCCCCAGCCCCGCGCCGGCCCCTCCGGTCTTGACGGTGCATTTGCCTCCAATTCCAGACAGGGATCGGCACTCCCCGACCGTGCCCCCGCCGCTGACCACGGCTGCGGGACGAAACACAAGCTCGGTCACGCCCGGAGCAGCGAAAAAACCCGGCTCAAAAGGAGCGCTACGAGCTTAAAAGGGTTATAAGGAAATTAAGGTGGGGGTCATTAACTCACCTACGCTCACAGGGTTGCCGGTGCATATCCTGTCAAGGAAAGAAACGTCTCAGAGATGTATTTAGGGATATCTTTAGGTGCATATTCCTCAAATTCACAGGCAAATACAGCCCAGCCACTGCCTCCTTAGAAACCTGGCATGTCCTTCGGCTCTTTAGGTGCACCCCGCTGAGAGGTGCTTGTTCAAATTGCCCCCCAAAGCACTACAGGATCAGATCCCTAATTCCACAGTCATATTAATATCCCATCCTCTTTTTGGATGACAGTGATCCCCTCTGCACCCAGTGGGAGGGAAAAGGGACCCTGCTCCCCTCTGCAGCCCTGGGTACAGTATTTCTTTCTCCTCCCCTTGTGTTTTGCTGACCATCCTTACAAGGCTGCTCCTACCTGCTCTCTTCTCCCTCCAGCAGCGTCCTGTAAGTGGCAATCTCAATGTCCAGGGCCAGCTTGACGTTGAGCAGCTCCTGGTAGTCCCTGAGCAGACAGGCCATCTTGTCCTTGGCCTGCTGCAGGGCTGTCTGCAGGTCCACCAGCTTCTGCCGGGCGTCCTTGAGGGCACAGTCTCCCCTTTGCTCAGCATCACAGATGGCTGTCTGCAGGGCTGAGATCTGGGGACAGCCACAGCAGGACATTCCCACCAAGCTTCAGTAAAGGAAAGTAAAGCCCATCCAGTCCCATCTCCTGCCATGGGCAGGGGCACCTTCCACTAGCCCAGGCTGATCCAAACCACATCCAGCCTGGCCTTGGACACTTCCAGGCATTATCTCTCTGGGCAAGAAGGCAGCCAAGGCTGATATTAAGGGGTATTTCCATAGCTTTGCTCATATGACCCATTATTTCTCAGCCAGAAAGTGCCAGAGAGCCAAGATTTAGGCTGAATTTGTGTGGCCAAGATATTTGGGATGAAGAGGATGGGATCTGTTGGCTGCAACCTGGTGGGAGCCCACAGCAAACAGTTATGGTACCACCAAATCAACACACTTCTCATTTGCCAAGTGAGAAATAAATCTGCTTTTTTCCATGCATGAACAGCAGAGGAGAAGTGAAAATAGATCTAATCTGGGGCAGGGGGTTCTTTGCAGCTCCACAGGGTGGGAGCTGGCAGGACACTGCCCTTTGACAGAGGAGCTGCACTCCCAGGTGGATCCATCCCTTGGTCCTACCTGTTTCTTCACGTTGTCCGACTCACACTGCAGCTTCTGTATCATCCTGTTGAGCTCAGCAATCTCACTCTGGTTGTTCCTCAGGTCATCACAGAACTTGCCCCGGCTGCTGTGGAGTTCCTCCAGCTGTTGCACAGGAAGAGGATGATGTCAGTGCACCCAAATTGCCCCTTCCCAGGGCCCCCTACCTTCCTGGGAGGATGGAAATCTCTGGAGCTGCACTGAGGTCAGTGTGCCCAGGGCACCAACCAGACATGGCCTGAGCCTGGACAAGGTGAGAGTCTCAGGTGAATCCTGGACTTGCTGATCTTTTCCAGCCTTGGGGTTCTATGATTTGCCCTTTGGGAAGTAAAGATGCTCCTCAGGGTGCACAAAGGGGACATCTCTGAACACTCTGATCTGCCCTGCCTGCACTGAAATGTCTCAAACCACACTTCTAAGGTTGATCTGGATTTGGGGTTTTTGGTATAACTTTCTGAAGCAAACTGAAGCAAATACACAATGTGGCGTGGGTTAAAGTCGCATCCTGGAGGATAGGAATGGTCTCAGAAATGGTCTCAGAAATGGTCTGTCACGGAAATTCATGGAATACTCACTCTGGTTTGGTAGAAAGCCTCCACCTCAGCCTTGCTCTTCTGGGCAATCTCCTCATAGCAGCACTCCACACTTTTGATGATGCCCTCCATGTCCAGGTCCCGGCTGTTGTCCATTTGCACGATGACAGAGGTGTCACACAGCTGACAGTCCAGCTGAGCCCTCTCCTGCAGGACCAGAGCATCAGTTCCATTCCCTCAACCAGCCCCAGCCAGGCCAGCAGCAACTCCTGAAAGGAGGGTCTGGATGGAGGAGGTTCTCCCCTGAACTCCCAACATGGGGTTCTCCAGTTGGGCAACCCATGTCCACCAGGACCTGGCAGCTGGCACCTGTTCTGGTGGCATAATGTGGGATGGCTGTGTGCATTTCCCTAAGGAAGGGCAGGAAATCCTGGTGGAGCAACCCACTCCTGCATTCCTGGCTCTGCCAGTGCTTTCCTGGACTGGGAATCCTTTGTAGGTGAGTTCCTAGGACCCCACTGAGCCCCACTGAGCTCGAAAAAGTGTCAATGTAAAGCGTCCCCTGTGTGTTTTGTTAAAAACTTGTGGAATTTTAGACTGAAGTATTACTTTCATAAAAATATTTTGACCAATGTAAAAAAAGAAAAAAAAACCCAAGTGCTAGAAATATTTGGCAAACACAGGGATGGTTTGGACTAGAATTTGAGAGGTTTTCAGGCAAAAGATCCCTCCCCTTGTGGGCAGCAATGTAGGAGACAACTTTGCCTTCCCAAAGTAGGTGTGACAGCATTGTCATCAAATACATCTAAAAGACATACAGTTCTGGGCTGCAATTCCAGGATTTTCAGAAAAGACACCTTTCCCTGCACTCTTGTTGTAAGACTCAGGTGGGGAGGGCAGGAGATGATGATCTGCTCCCCAGGGAGCAGGTTGGGTCAGGAGCCCTTACCTCAGCATAGATGCACTTCAGGAACTCCAGCTGCTGCCGCAGGAGACCCACCCTCACCTCCAGCTCCTCCTTGGTCAGGTAGAGACAATCCACATCCTGGAGAGATACCAGGAATTTGGTGAAAAGAGGTGAAGGAACGACTGTGGCAAAGGTTTTCTTTGGATTTGGAGGAAACCCCACTATTCCCAGCCCTTAGTGTTATGTGGGTTTGGGCTGCATCTGCTGAAAACCTCAGAGGCCTCCAGAGTCCTTGGATTGCCTCATTTTTGGGGCATCAGGCTGTGCCATGGTGCCAGGACCCCCTACTACTCCCACTGACCCCATGGCCAGGGTTTGCCCACCCTCAGCTGGTCCTGACTCACCTTCTTGAGCACCACAAACTCATTCTCTGCTGCCGTGCGCTTGTTGATCTCATCTTCATACCTGCAGGAAAGTGGAGCAGGGGGATGCTGAGCCCTGGGGGGTCCCATCTCCATCACCCAACCGTCCAGTGCAGACCATGGGAAATGAGATTTCACTTTGCACCTTATTTTTTATCATTATTTTTGCTTCATTGCTGTTTTTTCCCCCCTCGCTGGGCTTTACTCAGCAGTTTTAGCCACAGCAGTGGTTTGGGTGGCTGGAGTCAGAGGACAGAAAATCCAGCCAAACCACCAGCAATTCAAAGCTGGAGGCTTGGATTGCTGCTTCCAGCCCTTCTGCTTTGTGAGATGTTTTTCCAGAGCATCCAGGACTCTGCTCAGAGTGTTTATGGGGAGACTGTGGCCAAAATACCTCAGGGGAAGGTCAGGAGCTTGAGCAACCTGTGAAACTCCAGGGTGCAGTAGGTAGCAGAGTCAGGGCATTATGACTCAGTAACTGGGACCTGCAAGAACTTTCACAAGATACTGATTCTGTGAGTTGGACCCGCTCGGTGGTGGCTCAGCAAGAAAAAACACCTGAGCTGATGAACTCTGGGGAAAGTTGATCCAGTGACCTGGTTTATGGCTTAGCAGAGCACATGGGAAGATATTAGGGAGTATCTACAGCTTAGATTGAAGAAAACAATTCCCGCATTCCCTCTGGGAAGAGAGAATGAATCCCAACATGATGTATGTAAAGAGTGGGGTGGAGAAAATTGGCTGAGGGTTTAGTTTGTTTTGTGGGAATGGATGGCACTGGGGAAGACGCAGGCACAAGGTGATGGGGGAAATTTGATATGGCAAGCCACAGGGGTATGCAGGAGGCAGAGGAAAAGTGGTTTCCTATCCTGCTCCATGAGGAAACTGGGCTTGAAAACTTCTCCCAGTCCCTCAGCAGCATCTCCAGTGCAGCACTGGATGCCCAGTGCAGGAAATTCACCCAGTACTGCCCTGTGCCCCAGTTTGTTGATCCATCCAGTGCAATTTCCTTGGATTCACACTCAGGAACACCACCCAGGCCAGCAGCATCCAGGTCTGCAGCTTCCCTGTGTGTGACTTACTTGCACTTGAACTCCTGCACCAGGTCACGCAGGCACCGCTCCTCGTTCTCCAGCCGCTCACGCTCCCCCATCACACACTCCAGCTGCTTCCTCAGGTTGCAGATGAAGTTCTCAAACACAGGCTCCAAGTTTCTCCGGGATGCTGGGAGCACATACTGCTGCAGCAGCTCCCACTTGGTGGTCAGCACCTTGTTCTGCTGCTCCAGCAGCCGCACCTGGGCAGGGAAGAGATGGGAGAGTCAGGACCTCCTGTCCCAGGGCTTTTGCACTTCCCAAAGGGAAAAGTGAAAATCAAATCAGAATTGCAAATGGTCAGGTGCTGCTGTCTCAAGGGGGTTGAGTGGGACCAGCATCTTCTCGGGGCTAAACTGGTCCCACCCAGCACTCGAATCTCAGGCTGAGCAACATCATGCCTTGACACTGTGTTGAGGCCAAGCCTGGGTTCAGCCAATGCTGGCTCAGCCAAACACCTCCCCTCCTCCCCAAGAACCGGATCCTCTGCCTCCCGATGGGCCCAGGGCAGTAACAAGCCTTTCTCAGCACTAAAAACTCCATCCAGGACCTCATTTGGGTGTATCTGATTTAAACTGCAGTCGTGGATACTTATCATGCATTTCCCCTTCTAGATTAAAGGGCTCTCTAGGAGCTTGATGGGTCATGAATAAGTCATTTTACAAATGGGAAGAAGCAGGAGTTGCTGCTCCTGGGTGGATTCAGTTTTTCCAGTTGCAGAACAACTCTCCAGGAAAATCAAGATCAGATCAGAAAGAGCATATTTTCTTTGCTTTTTGAAAAATTCTTTCCCATAACAGCTCTCTAAACAGTTATGAAAACCCTTAAATGTAGCCAAGAAAACAGTGATAAATTACATCTTTTTATGAAATCACCAAATCATTTCATTCATAGAGTGGAGGGACACAGAAATTAAAATAGTTCCTCCCATTTTGGTTAAATTCATCCTTCCACATCACTCTCATGAAACACAAATTATTTTAAGAATGCAGAAGTCTTTTGGAGTTTATAGATTTGTGAGAGCAACATCAGATTATACACTTGAAATAAAATTTCCTATCCTCCTTTGTCTCCATCTCATCACTAACAGCTTTGGATTTAACTATATCCCTGGAGCTGCTCCTGACTGAGCTCTTTAGCAGGTTGGTGACCATCCAAAGGTACAACACTGGTGGTGTGGCCTTGGTGCAAGGCTTAAATCCAGACAGTCTCCAGGCCAGGACCACCATGTCTCACCAGAAATGTTTAAATACCAGGGCACCAGGAGAAAGAGCTCTCCACCTTGTCTCTGGGGACACGCACCCTTGGGAGCCCAGGGACACGGGGCAAGGAAAGTGGGCTCTCACCTTGTCGATGAAACAGGCAAACTGGTTGTTGAGGTTCTTGATCTGCTCCTTCTCGTGGGTCCGCACTTGGCACTCCTCGGGGTCCACGCCCACGCACAGGGGCTTGAGGAGCTCGGGGTGGATGCTGACGCCGCGAATCCCCTCGGACCTCCCTCCACCGAGGCCGATGCTGGCGCCGTAGCCCCCGACGGCCACGCCGTCCCCCAGGCCTCTGTAGCTGCCCAGGCCGCCGAAGCTGGCACAGTTCCCAAAGCCCACCACAGTGCCGAAGCGGCCCCCGCCGTAGGCCACGCCGCAGCGCCCGACGCCGGCGTTGCCGTAGACGCCGCTGCGGCAGCTCCCACCGAAGGAAATCCTTTGGCCTCTGCCCAGGTCACAGACGCTGCGGCTGCTGAAGCCGCCGATCCCACACCTCCGTCCCACGGGCTGGCACACGGAGGCCGAGCTGCTGTTGGCCCTGCCTAGGCCGCAGACGGCGGAGGCCGAGGAGAAGCCTCGTCTTCCCAGGATGGAGCCGGAGGTGTAGCATTGTCGGCTCATGGTGGCCGGGGCGGGCGGGCAGTGGCGGCGACGCGGAGGAGCGAGACAGGAGCAGGGACTGGAAGAAGCAGATCTCCTTTAGCTCCTCTGAGGCAGAGCCCTTCTCCTTATATACATTTCAGGAGGTGCCTCAGATGCAAAAATTTAATTTATCCACTGGGTTTGGCCTGCCTGGCAGCAAGGAATGGCTTCCAACATTTTAAACCCACAGCAAACACTTCTATCTCATATGAAATAATGTGGAAATTAAAATAAACTGCTTTGCTTGCAAGCTTCAGTTTCAGGACTTATATTTTACTTAATTAATCTGCTTCCTTATTGTGTAATTATAGTTTAGCAAAATAATTCAAGGGGTTTTTATTCATGGCTTGTTTACGGTTTGGTTTCACCACAGCGTTTAATTACGTTTCAGGACCTCCTGCAGAATGTCGTGGGGATGCCGCCCCTTTCAGGGTCCGTGGCAAGCTCCGGGCGGGCTCTTGAGCAACGACCACTGGTGACAGGGAGAGGGAAGGCGGATCCATCCCGGCTCAGCACTGACGTTGTTGGGAGTGTTCTCGTAAGCATTTATTCCTTCCTCTTGTGGGGCTGGCTGTGCCTCTTGGAGAGAATTTAGGTGCTGACCAGCAGGATGGGGTTGGTGGTTTCCGTATTCGTGGAGCAGGAACCCCGTGAGGTGGTACCGAGGATGGGTCTGGTCATGGGGAGGATGCTTGGGGAAACTGGAGGTTCACAGAATCTTGGAGTCGTGGAATGATCTGGCTTGGAAGGGACTTTAATGCTCATCTCATTCCACCCTCTGCCGTGAGCAGGGACACCTTCCTCTATCCCAGGTTGCTTCAAGCCTCATCCAACCTGGCCTTGGTCACTTCCAGGGAAGGGGCAGCCACAGCTTCTCTGGACAACCTGTGCCAGGGCCCAAGGGGGCTTCCACTGGGCCTTAGAATACCTGGAATTGAAGATAAGGCATTTCTGGGAAATGACAGTGATTTATTACTGAGTTATGTGCCCAGGGAAGGTGCTAAATTTTGAACAAGGGCACGGTGAGAGCAGGGCACAGAGCAGATTCACCTGAACAGGAGAAGTAACAAAGAAGAGAAGTGTTACAAGCAGGTTGAGAAATGTCAGCTGGAGTGAAGGTTTTGCCTGGTAGTCCCTTGACACACCTTTTTGACATTAAATCCCTCCAGTGGTATCTGGTAATGAGAAGGCATTGTCCTGTCTTAATTAAAATTCTTTAAAAGATTTTTGAATTTTCTTGGAAACAAATAAAGTTTCTTTTTTGCCTTAAAAAGGGAGTCTAATCACAGAAACACAAAGGATTGCAGAGCTTGCCCTGAGAAATCTTCAGATCTTTGCTGGGGCAAAATTAACAGGTTCTGGGCAGACTCAGTGCCATTTGTCGGTGTGAAATGCAGTTAAAATTAAAAGTCAGGAAAAAGAATCAGGATATTTAGAATATTTCCTGGAAGGGTCTTTCCTTTTCTTTTAACAGGTCTCATAATGGATTGAAATGAAAAAAATACTATATTTAATTATAGCCATGTAGTAGTTCCGCTATAGTTATGTTGGTCTGAGTATATTGGGATGCACATCTTGCAATGAGATGTACTTTCATAGAATCATGGAATTGTTTGGATTGGAAGGGGCCATAAAACTCATTCCAACCCCCTGTTGTGACCAGGAACACTTTTCACTATTCCAGATTACTCTCATTCACAGACAGTTGGAGAAATCAAATGAGCTTTTGGGCACCACATCCTTCGTGTTGCTTCAAGGTAACCCAAGCACTGGGACCTCTTGCATGCAAATGAAAAGAGAAGAAATATTTTGGAAATGAGTTTTATTTTGAGCCAAAGCGTTGGTGCAATCCCTGGAGAAGACACTGGGTGTGTGGGCTGAAGCCAAACATGGAGCACTGCCTGGGGACAGGGCGTTCATGGGTAGGACAAAACGTCACTGAGCCCTTAGGGAGGTCCAGACATGACCTTCATGAACTTTTTTAGGTTGGCACAACCACAGGCAAGCTGAAGAAGGAAGAAGGGAGAAGCCAGGCTCTAGTCCTGTTTTCTGTGTGGCTCAGCCCTGCATGGCTGAGGGATTGGGAGCAGCTGCTGCTCCAAGCTCTGCTGCCCAGCAGGACCACAGAGACACTGCATCTCCTCTTCATGGCAAGAAGGACATGGCCCTTTTCCCCTGAGGATGACAACTTTCCAGTTTTTCCAGCTGTGAGAAATCTGCATCTGGCTGGAGTCAGGTCCCAGTTATCCCCTGTATCTCTGCTCAGCCACTGTGGAGTGCCTTGTGCCACATAGGTAATACACATTTCAGGGCTGCAGACCTTCCAAACCCCTGGTTTTGTTGGAAAACAAAAGGGAAAATGCTGCTCATGGGACAATCACCCTCCACCAACTGCAAGCCCTGCGATTTTTTCTTGTGTATGAAGAGTTCTGGGACTGTTCCTCCACAACAAACCTGATCTTCAACCTCTGGCTCCTGCTGCTGTCCCTATGAAGTGGCTTTTCCAGGTGCCCAGCCTTGCACATCAGAGGAAGTCAGTCCAGGGTAGTGCCTGTGGTTTGCAGCTGCTGAGCTTTCACAAAGCCAGTTCGGAGTCACATGTGGAGGTTCCACCAACTTCAAAGCAGGAAGGACTCCAGTGGGATTTGGGCTTCCCAGGAGAAGGGTTGCAATGGCTTTCGTGCACAGGTCGTCTTCCTTGAAACCACTTCATGTGTCCTCGCTTTGTCCTGGCTGGTTGTGGGTGAGATGGTGTTGGCAGAGAGGGATGAACCTTCCTCTTTCCAAGGAGTTTAGGAAACTGCTTCTCTCAGGGATTCATCTTTGATTTAAACCTACAGCTTCCACCTAGGTTTACAGGGAAAAGCCCTGAGCTGCTTGGCCCTAAACATTCCTTGAGCTGTGGTGGCTTTCATGAGACTTTAACACCTTTGAGATTTACATGTGCCCAGATAAATTCATTCTGCTTAAGCACCTACTAAACTGGGACCTGCTAAGCCACCCGTGCAGACAGGGAGAGCCTGGGGGAGTTTCCAACCTCTTGTTGGGATTCTGGCTGGAAAAACCACCCAACAGCCTTCCAAGTCTGCTTTGTCCCAGTGAGAAAAGCACTTTTTAAGACCCTCTCCTCGAAAACCAGAGCTGTCAGGGCCTGGTGGTGATGGTGGGGCACTCCCTCCCTTCCTGCAGGCTGGGCAGTTTTTGTGCCTCCCTGCAGAAAGGACATGAAGTCACCATTAAAAGGGTTAATGAGGCCCCCAGGACATCTCCCACTGGTTTTGCTGGTCCTGCTCTCCAAAGGTGGCTGTTCCCAATCTCTTAAGTGCAGCTTGATTTGGCTCCCACATCAAAGCAGACAGGGATTAGTGGGGACTGGGGTAGAGATGATGGTCTGAAACTAGGAACCAGTAACCTTGCTCCACAGCCACTCCTCACCCTCAGCCTGGATTGTCCCAGTCCATTTATGCTGCTTTGGGGCAACCAGATGGAAAAGATAATTCCTGAGGTTCCTTCCAGGCTGTTCCATGATTCCTGCCCATATGTACTGCTTGCATTTGAGGTGCTTCCAGGTATGACCTTCCCAAAACTTCTCCCTTCCTTCTGCTGGACTGTGGGTGAGCTCTGTGGTCCCATCACCAGTGTCAGGGTGTTGTGACAGTCTGTTCAGAGAGCAAAATGAGCAAACTGGACCCACCTGTGTTCCCTGGCAGCCAGGAGGGACAACACCTCCTAGGGGCACCCAGCCAGGCCAGGGGATTGTCCTGCTTTGCTCCAGGCTGAGGCAGCCTCACCTCCATTTGGGGGACAGGTTTGGGTGCCATAACATGAGGAAGGCCTAAAGATGTTGGAGATGGTCCAAAGGAGGGACATGGGGATGGGGAAGGGTCTGGAGGGGCCACACAAAGTCATTCTGGAGGGGACGGAGGGAAGACTCATCAGGGACTGCATCTTCATCTCAGGGAGCTGCTCCAATCTCTGCTCTCTGTGAGCAGTGACAGGACCCAGGGAAAAGCTGTGTCAGGAGGGTTGGGTTGGACACTGGGAAAAGGTTCTGCCTACAGAGGGTGGTCAGGCACTGAACAAGTTCCCTAGGGAATGGTCACAGGCCCAAGGCTGCCAGAGCTCCAGGAGCCTTTGGACAGTGCTCTCAGGCACATGATTTTTGGGATTTTTGGCATGTCTTGTACAGATGATTTGGGTGTGTCCTTTCCAACTCAGAGTATTCCATGTTTCTATAAAATATCCCTCCTCAAGGGGAGGAACACACGGAGCCACCTTTTGCAAGAGACAAAGAGGTTTCATACCAACCACCACAAGTGTCCACCCCTTTCTTTGTAACATTCCTCCTTTGCATAGGAATTTGTGAGGCATTTTGACATCATCCACAGGAAACTTTGTGCCAGTGCTCAGGGCTAAGGGACCCCAAGAGCTCTAAGTAATGGGGTGGGATCAGAGTGGTGGTGTCAGGATGAAAGCAGAGCAGCTGGGAAGGAGCACTGGAGGGAGTCACCCTGTGGAGAAAGAGCCCCCCAAGGGCACAAGGTGTCCACTGGAACAGTTTTTTGGGGAATGGTTAGCAAAAAATCTCCCGTGGAGAGCACATCAGATTTGGAGGTGGGAAGTAGGGCTGTGCTGTTTCACAGGATGGTTGTCTCGTCTCTTCTATGGTACAAATATTTTTAAGCAGAAAACGTGTTCCTTCATGCACAAAGCCAGCTGGGGACTCTGGAGATGCCTTCCAGCAGCTGAGTGAAAGGGGAGAGTGTGGGAGGAGGGAAATTCAGCCTCAGAATTGCAACTAGTTCCCATCGATATGTCTGGAAATCTGTCTGTGTGTCACACCAGTATCTGCAGTGCCACAGGGAGGAGCTGCTCAGTGAGCAGGTGCTTGATGTAACAGAGTTTATTTTGCAAACTTTTATATTAGAGTTTTCTTTAAAGCAAAAGTGAAGTGGAGATGATGCACCAACATTTCATGCTGTTTGCTGGCAGCAGAGCAGAGATTTTATCAGCCAAACAATCTCTGTGTTGAATTTAAAAGTGAAAAGGGACAAGGAGAGATGTTGGTTAGAGAGCAAAGCCTCTCACAGGCCATGTAGAAACAACTTGGCAGGTGAGATCACCTGTAAATAAAAACATTTTCAGCACAGGAGTCCTTTACCTAAATTCAGCTGCCCAAAAACCGGACATCATGTTGAAGAGAGAATAGCCAATGAGAGAGCTTGGGATCACCAAGGAGAAGATTGTTTTCTAAAGCCACCATTGCAGGAGAACCTGGAGACAGGAGTCAGCAGGACCCAGGGAGGGTGATCCTAGAACAGAAGTTCTTATCTGTCCACAGCTGCCTCAGCAAAATAAAGGAACAAATTCGAAGCAGGAAAAATAACAATGGTGTGGTGAGCACCTATTCATTAATCTTCCCAGATGGACACTCAGATTAAGGAGATGACAGAAGGCTGAGCTTCTGGAGGCTGTACCTATTACCTTAATGAAAGGTTGAAGTCACTTTTGTGATTCATTTTGTCACCAGCAGGCAGAAAACCTCGGTGTGTCACCCCAGCGGTGGCAGCTCAGTGTTTGTGCTGTGTGTGATGGTTTCTCCACTGAAATAAGTGGAGATAAAGGCAGGATTTGTCCTGGAGGAGTTGGCAACCACCTTCACTGCAGCCCTAATTCTCAGGAACACCTGCTCCAATGTTCCCTAAAGCCCCAGTGCCCTGGAGCAGCCAGATGGAACGTTGGGCTTCACACACTTTATTTCCCTGGCTCAGCAGAGCCTGCAGGGTTGGAGCCTTCATTTCCAGAGATTAACACCCTGAATTGCCACAAAACCACATGTTCCTGGAGATAAAGCAAAGCAGCAGTCAGGGCACCTCTGGGGTGATGATCCCTCCCGTCACTGAGCAAGGCCATCACAGAAGCACGGGATGGTTTGGGCTGGAAGGAACCCTAAAGCTCATCTCATTCTGCCCCTTGCCATGGCAGGGACACCTTCCACTATTCCAGGTTCCTCCAAGCCTCATCCAGCCTGGCCTTGGACACTTCCAGGGAAGGGCCAGCCACTACTTCCTTCGAAGGTGCAACATCATGGTTTGATTTCATTGTTTGTGATGGGGATTCCTTCACTGCTTGACCTGAATCTCCTGTTTTGGAAAACTCTTCCTTTCACAGCCAGAGATGTGTCCCTCGTAGCTTTGAAATCCAGCTGGCCCCCTCTCAACATCCCTTGGCACCAGGCTTGGGAACCTGGGCTGCAAGAAAACCCAGCACTGAGTGACTGGAGAAGAAAGCCAAGAAACAACACAGGGAAATGGGAATGGGAAATCCTCCCATGAATCCTGTCCTGGGCTGAGATCCCAGCGTGGGCAGAGGAGAGAGGGGGTTCTGCCACTGTGCCCTGCTCAGGTGAGACCCCACCTGCAGAGCTACCCCAGCCCTGGGCCCAGCACAGACAGGACAGCACACAGGAGCTGCTGGAGAGAGTCCAGGGGAGGCCACGGAGATGATTAAAGGGATGGAGCAGCTGCTGTGAGGAAAGGCTGAAAGAATTGGGATTGTTCAGCCTGGAGAAGAGAAGGCTCTGGGGTGACCTAATTGTGGTCATTCAGTGCCTGAAGGAAACACCAAGAAACATATGGAGGGATATTCTAAAGGCCTGGAGTGCCAGGACAAGGGGGAATGGCTTCCCACTGGCAGAGGTGAGGCTTTGAGAAGAAATTCCTCCCTGTGAGGGTCCAAGGTCAGGCTGGACAGGGCTTGGAGCAGCCTGGGATAGTGGAAAGTGTCCCTGCCCATGGCAGGGGTGGCATTAGATGATCTTTCAGGTTCCTTCCCACCCACCCCATCCCATGAATCTCTATTTCCTGCCAACAGGACTCTCTGGCCATGCTCTGTTGGAGGATCAAAGAAAGCACGTTAGGTAAACCTACACTTCTCTGGGCAAACTGTGCTGAGTGGGATCTTAGAAATTCACATTTTCATTTCCAGCTCAGCACTTGGGTGATCCCAAGTGATTCAGGCTCCCTCTTCCCCCTTGGCTTGGCAGGGACCGACACAGTGGGGACACTCACTGGGGGAACTCCAGGGCAATTTCTCAGAGCAACAAACACACATCGATGTTTGGCCTTGTTATTCCCTTTGTTCTTGTTATTATGTGGTTGAATTCTCACCCTTAATATCCCATGGGGAAATCCACCTGCTGGGCACTGCCTGTGATCCCAGGGAGTGTGAGGCACCTGTGTCTCTTGTTCCCCATGCAGAATGGTTTGCATGTGGAAATCTCAATGATCCAATGCCAGCTTGGTGTTCAAGGCATCCCAATAATTGCACCCCTGGTATTCCAAGCTCCTCCTTGGCTTCACCTGGAGATCATTTCATGGGTTTTTTTTCCTCCCGGGCATTTTTGCAATGCTGTCACTGCTCAGCTCAGCCTTCCTGATCCTGTCTGCAGCCAGGCTGCTCCCAAAGCATAGACAGGAGGCTTTACTTTCCCTTTAATTACTGAGCGTGACAACTGTGCCTTCCTCAGCCTCATTTCATTAAGGGCTGACAGACACCCTGGGCTGTCCCCAAAACGTCACTGCCCCTTTGAGCAACTCCTTTCAAGTCACTCCAAGAGTTCATGATAAAGGGGACTAGTCCCATTGGGTTTGGCACAAGTGCCTGTCACCCCATGGGGTTTAGCACCTCCTTCCCACCCAAACCCTCATCCCTGTCACACACAGAGCTCTGTAGGGCAGGCTGTTGGCCCCCACTCAATCCAGAGGTCTTGGATGGTCTCTCTTGCCCTGAATCCTCAGTCTTTGGCCCTAAAACTGAACAAGAACCTTAAAATCTGAAAGGTTTTTATCCTTTCCCTTCTTTCCCCTTACATTATTCACATACTAACTGCCAATTAAATATTTGTTGTACAAAACAGCCCATTTCAAGGCAGCTGACAGAGGTCCTGTTTAATTCCTTATCCCAGGTCAACATCTGGGCTCCTCCAGAGCTGGAAGTGCTCTTGTGCAATAATATTCAGTAGCTGATTCCTCCTTCCTTTATGGTTCAAAGCCTTGTAGCCTGCTCTGGGCTGTGTCCTGGGATTTCTGACAGGGCCTGTATCCCAAAAAATTGTCCATTTTCACAGCAATGGAGGCATCACAAACCTTGTTCCTAAAGGTTGCAGAAAAACTGCTCTCCGGAGTTAATCACCCTCATTTGCATCACTTTTGGGGAAATGCAGAACTAATTATCTAATGGGAGTGTCCATCCTGCAGCTACAGCCCAGACTGGGGTCATTCACCACAGAAGGAAACACCAAAGCCTCCTTTAATCCTGGAAATTAATAAATCCCCCTAATGAGCTGGGCCGTGGCCAGTGAGTGCTGGGTGGAGACAGAGGATTCCCCACCTGAACCCCAAAGAATATTGGTGGTATTTTTGTTCCCATATAGAACCAGCCCATAAACCCGGGTGGGTAACACAGCCCAGCTCTGTCACCACCAAACTAGGCTGTGCTGAACACAAGGGAGTTTCAAGGAAAAAGGCAAATCCAACCTGCATTTCCTTATAGACAGAAAGGGAGGGATTTCTGGTCTTCAAACACATCTCAACAACCCCAGTTCCTGCCTCCCTCAGCCCACCCTGCCCCACGGCACTCCTGTGGCACCGTCCAGCTCCCAGAGATGGTGCAGGACCAGTGACACTGGTTCACACTTGGCTGCTTTGCATGGCTGGCTGGGGCTTGGGTTCCTTTCTTTCCTTCTGAGCACATTTGTGGAGGGTGTTGTCTGTGGTCAGGAGCTTCCTCAAACCACCTCAGTGACACAGACCTGGAAAAAGTGGAGAGGAACAATCATAGAATCACAGAATATTCTCAGTTGGAAGGGACTCCAGAGGATCACCAAGTCCAGCTTTTACAGAGATAAATCTGCTCATCTGTGTTCTGGGAAGAGCAAATCTGCTGGGAAGGTTGTGGGGTTATAGAAAAGCAAGCTTGAACCCCTTAAAATTAGGTCAGAATTTACCCAGATGTTTTGTTTGGACACCAAAGAAATAGGTCCAATGTTCCCCATGTTCCAGGGCTGAAGATTCCAGGAAAAATTTGGATTCCCTCTAAAACTAGCTTAAAAAGGAAGCTGTGTTAAGAAGAGGAGAAAAAAACCCAACATGGTCCCACTTTGCTTTATCCAAGGAGGTGGAGAATCCTCCCCACACGCTAAGCCTGGACCACAGACCTGGAATATCCTTGTCCTGCTCTGACCCACCCCTTCACAACTCAGATCTCTAACCAAAGCCTTCCCCCTCCCTCCCTCCCTCCCATTAGTAACACTGACCACATCACAGGGAACAACTTGCTTTGGAATAAAGTGTGGATTGTGGAGCCATCTGACTGCAAGGAGTGAGTGTTGGCAGGAGGAACTAATTAGGGACTAATTTCTTACCTGTCTTTATCCACAATCTGCTCTCTTGCAGGTTCTTTGGATCTTGTTTGTTCCCACTCTCCTGGGGCTGCAGGGCTGAAAATCCAACCTTGGATTTCCCATCAGTGCAGCTCCAAGTCCCCCATTTGGCTCCACCTTTGTGTGCTGGAACTAGTAACAATGGAATAATGGGTGTAGTAAATGGAGTTTTGGTAAGTAATAGAAAGCAATGTCTCAGGAGAAAAGACGTCCCATTTGGGGTCAGAAAGGGGAAATAAAACCACAGGACTTCCCAGGAACTGGAAACAGACTGATAATTGGATAGCTGAGAACAAAGAAGCCAGATTATTCCTGATAATCGTTCCCTAGGTAAAAGATGCCATAAATCTGCATCTGCTTCACAGAATCCCAGAATCACTGAGGCTGGGAAAGCCTTCCAGGATCATTGAGTCCAACCTGATCCCCACCTTGTCACCCACACCAGAGCTAGGAATGCCATGTCCAGTCATTCCTTGGACACCTCCAGGGATGGGAACTCACAAGTCACCTTCTGTCCTCCAGGAACTTCTGAGACATTTAAATCTTTTTGCTAACACCTAAAATCAAAAGCTGAAATGGCACAAGTTTCAAATATCCACTTGGTTTAAAGTGGGATATTCCAAACCAAATCATTGTGATGTGACTGGGGACTTCCCAGTTTGACTTTGTAAGGAATTGACCATGGAGTAAAGCAAAAATCCCACTCCTACCTTGTCAGCAAAGGAGGCAGATTTGCTCCTGAGATTTCTATCTCCCTCACAGTCCCAGGTGATTCATCCCCAGATTTCTGCTTGTGCTCTGCCTATTTCACTGTTTGCAGAGTGAGAGCAAATGGGATCACCATGACCAGGATTCATCCTCCAACTGCTCTGCAGCCAGAACCCCAAATCTCTGCACTCCCCAGATTCTGAGATTGTTAAAGCCAAGCCTAAGGCACAAACGTCCTCCCCTCATGTCCCTCTCTCCTCCTCCTCCTTTGTTCCACCACCACCACCATCTCCCCAGAGGCCAAGAGGGGTTTTGTTCCAGTAAATCTGATCCAATTTTTGCTGTTGCTGTTGATTCAAGGCTGGATGAGATTGGTTTTCCCTTTTCTGCTGCTCCTGAGCTAAAAGGCTTGAAAAACTCCTCATTCAATGCAAAAGTGCAGAAGTTCAACATCTTTGTCTTATTCCAGGTCAGGAGAGAAGGAAGGGGCAGAGAGGCCAGGGGAAGAGCCTGTCTAGTGGCAGACTTAAGAAAATATTCGTTGTCTTGGATTCCTTATCCAAGTTGGATGGAAGAAAGGTCTCTTGAGCCTGCCTGGTTTTGTTTGGCTTGTGGTGGTTGGTGTCAGCTTTTGACATAAAAAGCTTTTTGGTAACTCTTACACACGGGGAATAATGAACAAGTGGAAAAGCCTAAATGACAGCCTTGGCTTGGAGAACATTTCCTTGTTCCATTCATTCTGCCGGGATTAATTACCAGCTCAACAATATACTGGGATGGGTGTTCTTCCTGCTGTGGCTGTGGTTGTGCTGCTGTTCCTGCCTTGTGCTGCAGGGACACGCTGTGGCCAGGACTTCTGAGATGATTTTCTGGGAGATGACTTTCTCTCTGTTCCTGTCAGAGTCCCACCTCTTCCTCCTCTTCCTACATTCTGGTCTTGATGCATTCAGTGCAGAGATATGGTGTAGGAGAAGGAGAATCCCACTGAAGGTTTTTAAAGTCTGTTCCAGTCCAGGTTGCTCCAAGCCCTGTCCAACCTGGCCTTGGAACTTCCAGGGATCCAGGGGCAGCCACAGCTTCTCTCAGCAACCTGTGCCAGGCCCAGCCCTCACCTTTCTAGTCTATAAATTAAACTCAGGTTGGGTGGGTTGGTGCTGTAAATCTCTCTAATTTAAAGATTAATTTATGGCAGAATTGTCCCACCCTGCTCAGGATGGAGCTGGAAGATGCTTTTTAGGAAGGGTGGGGAGGTGTCTAATGCAGGAGCAGAGTCTCCCCTCTCCTCATGCTGCTCTTCTGTCAGCACACGTTTGGTTTTTGGAGGGGGAACCCTCTGAGTGGTCTGTGTGTCCCCTGCATGATGGAGGAGACCTGGACTGTGCACTCAGCCTGGATGGCTTCACTTCTCCCCATTCTCTTCTTCATCTCCTCAAACATTGTAGGCTTTGGTTTGGTCTCCTTGGTTTGGTTGAGACAATGTTAATTTTGTTCAATTAGTCAACCAAACCCAAGACATTTAATAGAATAAAATTCCTGGAATGGTATTTCTATTTTTTTTTTCCTTAGAAGAACTTCATGGAGACATTGCTCCAGTATCAAAATGCTTTCTTTGATTATTTTTAATTGACAGAAATTCCAGTTCCCCAACTTACAATGAGTGTTTGAACTTGTTGCTATTGGAAAGAAGGGAGAAATTAGTCAAAACAGTCCTTAAGACTGAAAAGGAAATAAAAATAATAAAGTCAAAACAATCCCCAAGATTAAAACACAAAATAAATATTGGGAAGACAAGTAGCAATCCCTTGCCAGGAGAGGGTTTTGAGCTTGTTTTACAGCTTTAATGAGTGGTTTGAAAACCATTTGAGATGAACCTTTTCCCTTTGCTCCTGTGATAAATTTTTTAAGAGCTGTAGCCAGAGAGAGAAAAATAAATGCAGCCTTCATTTCCCTCTTTGGTTTGCCAGTATTATAGCTCAGAAAGTTTGGGTGTTGGCTCCAGGAGGAGGAGGAGGAAAGGAGCTGCCCTTGTTTTGGGTGAGGCAGGATCATCTCCCTCTCTCCTCTCTATTATTCAGGCCAGTAAAAGTTAATTATTCCTCTGAAATTAGGCAGTCACCTCCCACTTCCTCAGTGAGGAATGGGAGGAGTCACCCTTGGAAATGCTCAGAGTGTTTCAGGCTCCTGTCTGAGCTCAGCCCAAGGCCCTGCAGGGACAGCCCAGGCTCGAGTCCTCTCTCACCTGGGGCTGCCTCAGTGTCTGACTTTTATGGTCGAGGGGAAAGCTCTGGGAGTCCTGGGGCTTGCCAGGCCCCAGCCCCTCCGAGCTGGGGATGCCATGCAAAGCCAGTTCCTGTTTTCCCAGGCCATAAAGGCAGAGAAGGCGGGGGAAGAGCAGTGGGTCAGGTTAACCAGGTGAGGACCAAACCCCGGCTCCAAAGCAGGGTTTCCTCACCCTCTTCTTCCTCATCTTTTTAGCAAAACCCAAGAGAAAGTGACCTTGGCATAAAGCCAAGCCGAATCCTGTTGGGTGTGGATTGTGAAGGGATGGCCAGGCCTCCTCACAGACACAAGATCCAAATTTGGAGCTGCAGAGTTTGCTGGACACTTGGCCAAGGCTGAGTGAAATCCGGACACCACATGAGGAATCCGTGATGTTCACCCAATTAACAAAAGCTGCCTGATGTGAGGGACTCCTATTTCCAAATTCCATTTGCAGGTGGTGAATGAAGCAAGCTCAGATACAGAATTCCCCACTGAGGTGGGCTCCATCCCCTCTGCTTGGAGCCAATTAAAAATGAAACTGCTGAACTGGGATTCCTTGTTGGAGAGAGGGCACAGGTGGAGGACAAGCATCCACCTCACCCCACCATGGTTTGACACACAGCTGGCCAGAGCTGGATGAAGCATTTTCCACTCTCAGCATAGAAATGACATCCCCTGCCCTTCCCCAAAGGTGCTGATCTTCTTCCCTGCCTCACCCTTTAATTGTCCCCTTTTTTCAGGTGGCAATTAGAATTTTGCCCTGTGAGAGTGGGGAGATTACTGGGGCTGTGTGACCTGTAATTCTTCCTGGGCTGGAGACAGGAAGGAATTCCCTGTGATAATAATGTCTGCGAGTCCAGTGGGGAGAGGCAGGGAGGATTCCTGAGAACTTGCAGGCGCCTGGCATGGGACACCCATGTTTGGGTTAATCCCCCTGCCTGGGGCTGCCTCCAGAGCCAGGACAGATCCCATTGGTGCAGACGACCTCAAGCTCAATGCATTTCATGCTAAATTAGACACCTGTGTTTGGCCAGATGAATCACTCTGTGGAAATGGCGTTTTTTCCATGAAATAAAACCCCAGCAACCCTGCTGAGCTTGACATGGGAGACTCCAAAACTGGGGCAAAGTCAATCCCACCCCATTAAGGCCAAGAGATCTCAGTGCCTTTTAAGTTACACAGTTCAAATAACACTTTGTCATCCCCAAAGCCACTAAAGCCAAATTTCTGTGTCTGAAACATGACTCTGGTCCCACAGCCCTATCACCAGACCTATGAGCCCAGAAGGGCAGTGCTGTATACATCTTCACTCAACTGCTCTGACATGGAAGGATCAAACAAATACTTTGTTTGGAGGTTGCAACAGGCTGGAAAACACCACTCTGTGGTGCTCAGGATTATTTTTGAGGTTTCTGGAAATCTTTGACATCAACTGTTAACTGGTCTATAAAATACCTTATGGGATATGCTCTGAGGAGATAAATAAACCAGAGTAACCCGCAGTGAGACCAGAGCCCCACCATGTCCCAAACTGCCTGCAGAGAATCCAAAGGTTCTCTTTGGTTCTTACTTCTCCTCAGTGTATTTTTTCACCTATTTTGTAGTTTCTTTAAATACCATCTATGGAAAAATTGAGAGACAAAATATGTCCTTTCAAAGCAGTTTATTGAGGACACTGTGAGAAGCTGGGAAGTTTGAGCAGTCAATGGGAACAGCTCCATTCCTGCTGTACAAGGTGTCAACATGGAATATTTATACACCAGTAACTTCCCTTGGCATTTTGGGGGGATGGAAAAGGAAAGGGGGTGATCTCTTCTAAAAATCAGCACACCTTGAGCCAGCCACCCCAACATGCAGAAGCAAACGAAAGTACTGCGTGTTCATCCATAAGCAAATTCCACACACAAAAAACAAGCTGATGGCTGTGGAGTAACCAGCAGGTGCTTTGAAAATTGCTTTGTTTCAGATTTAAGCATAAATTTGCAGCGCAGGGTTTTCTTAGACCAAAAAAAGGATAAAAATAAAGGGAGCCTGCTGTTTGCGGAATCTACTGGGAAAGTTAAGCAGTTAAATCCTCACTCTCTTTTCTGAAATGCTTTGGGAGGAGCTGGAAGAAAAAAGGGGATCTTGGAGGAGGGAGGGGGGAATTTTGTTAATTAATCTGCTCGTTATGGGGAAAGACAGAGGGGGAAGTAGCGCAACAAACAGACCCTCAAAGCTGTGATAACCTAATGTAAGGATTCAGAAATCACACTGTGCTGAGCACCTGCAGCAGAAGTTTCTAGAGGGGTCTTTAGGCTTGGGGATTCTGAAAACACAGCTCAGGGGATGCATCTGGGCCTAATAAAAGTGGGAATGAGTTTGGTGACAAATGGTGCTACTAAGGGGCAGAGGTATCACCCTCTGGGCACGGGGCTGGCGCGTCTGAGCACTGCTTTCCCTACGGGACCACACAGGGGTCTCTGACAACCCCGAAATTCCCCACCACGCCGTTGTTGCAGCCCACGACCTCAGGGCTGGACACCACCACGGGGGGCCCCGCCAGCTGCCGGATGACACAGCCCTGGCTGCCAAAGCTGAGCACTCCTCCAGCCTGGCAGGGCCCCATCCTGGCGTTCATCCCCGCGGCCCCAGCGCTGACCACGGTGCGGGCCGGGTATCCCCCGCTGCGGGAGCTGAACCCCCCGGCTTTGCAGCTGACCCCTCCAGGCTGGCAGAACACCTCCGGGATGCACTGCTTGGCCACGGAGCTGAGGACTCTCTTGGGGTGGATGCCGGCGCTGCGGGAGCTGAAGCCGCCGCTCTGGGAGCTGTGTCTCCCGGCCCGCCGGCCCAGCGAGCCGTAGCCGCAGGCGGCCCCGTTGGGCATCATCCCGCAGTCGTCGGGGATGTTGTAGCCACTGCTGACCACAGCTGCAACACGGAGGGCAGCAGTTAGGGAGGAAAACTGGAAGGCTTTCACCAGGCAGGTTGTTTCTTGAGTGACAGAACCAACCAAACCTGATTTCCTCCGGATTTGTCCGACGTGTCTGAGCCCCTGCTCCTTCCTACTCCTTCCCCGTGTCCCAACACATCCCCTTCATGGATCCTCCCCCTTCCCATGTTGCTGGTGCCGCCCAGGTTCAGTACTTATCCCGTGATCCCCAGGACATCTCCCTGTTGCCTCCAAGGGCAGAAACTAAAAAAGGGAGAGCAAAAGGGTCTTGAGTTTGACCTTCTCCACTCACTCCAAAAGATGATTTTTTTAAAATTCAAAGGCATTTGAGATTTCTGGGGCTAAACTTTCCAGAACTGGAAAAGGGAGGCAGAGGGACCTGGGGCAGACAGATAATGCTGTTCCCGAAGGTATCTTTCTTAAAACAAGAAATCTTAGTGGCTGAAAATGTGCAGTTACTTACACACGCTCACAGGGTTCCCCACACATATCCTGTGGGGAGAAAAGAGAAACTCACGTTACTCACAACTTCCAGCCACAATCCAGACCATTTAGTCCCTTGTTGTAACATGCCTCACTATCCCTAGGACAGGAACTGTTTTTGCTGGCACCCATGTGGCCTCCATGGCCTCCAGGCACCTCTCCAGGTCCAGTGTCTGTGAGCCTGGGGAGATCTTGGAGCTGTAGAATTCACTTGGGACCAGGAACTGCCATGGCCTCAGATACACACGAGGGAGCTGTGTCACCCACCTGCTCTCTTCACCCTCCAGCAGAGTCTTGTAGGTGGCAATCTCGATGTCCAGGGCCAGCTTGATGTTGAGCAGCTCCTGATAGTCCCGCAGCATGCAGGCCAGCTCATCCTTGGCCTTCTGCAGAGCGTTCTGCAGCTCAACGTGCTTCTCCCGGGCATCTTTGAGGGCACAATCCCCGCGCTGCTCAACGTCACAAATGGAGGTTTGCAGGCAGGAGACCTGTCAGGGGAGGACAACAGTGCAAGTGTCTGGAAAGGATCTTATCCTAGTTCTTGGACACTCTGGGTTTGGATAAATCTGCTCTTCCAGTTGTGAACAGGGAAAACCCACCAGCATCCTATCCCTTTTCACATTCCAGCCAGGACCAAGAATAGATTTCAAGTCTTCTAAACATCAGTGCATCACCTTGCCCTGTGTCAGAGGTGTCCTACTTCTCTGGAAACATCTCCTACCTGCTTCTTGACGCTCTCCAGCTCACACTGCAGCTTCTGGATCATCCGGGTCAGCTCTGAAATCTCACACTTGTTGCTCTGCAGGTCATGGCAGAATTTCCCTCTCTTATCCTGCAGCTCTTGAAACTGGAACCAAGAAACAGGACAATCGTCACCTTTAGCCTGTGACATTGCCAGGCACAGACCCTGGTGGCCTCTTGCTCACCCTGGTCTGGTAGAAAGCATCGACTTCTTCTTTGCTTTTCTGGGCAATCTCCTGGTACCAGCACTCGACGTTCTTGATGATGCTTTCCATGTCCAGGTCTCGGTTGTTGTCCATCTTGACGATGACCGAGGTGTCGCAGAGCTGGCGATCAACCTGGGCCCTTTCCTGCGGGTTGGGAAGGGCTTAGTCAGCTCTTTTCACCTCTCGGGCTCTGCAGGGAGGGGAGGGCTGGGACACGCAGTGGCTGAGGGATAGAACAAGTCAAGAAATGTCCCTCGGGATGGCTCAGCAGAAAATCCTGTGGCAGCGTGAGTTGCCACCTGTGACTGCTGACCTACGTGCTGACCTGCAGCAATTCTGTCCACATCAAGGGCAAGGAATTGGGGTGACTTAACCTTTGGTATCCTCTCATCTCCTGCTGCTGGAGTGATTTAATGACAGGACTGAGTTGGGAGTTGCTTCAGCTCTAATCAGGCAGCTGCAATCCGGAGGAACAAGACGGATGCATCTTTTCTCCAGGGTAGAGTTAGGACACAGCCAATTCCTACCTGGAGCTGCATGAAGGAAGGGGGAACCACCCTATCTCCAGCATAATCATGTTAATTTTGTACCAACCTTGTACTTCCAAGCTTTTAATTATTCAGGGATTTGTATGAGACACATCCCAGAGGAGTTTCAAGCTGCAGAAATTTGGAGCCCCTGAAGGATGAGACAGGACCACCAAAGTCCCGGGATGTACCAGAGGAACTCACCTCCTCAAACACACATTTCAGTAGCTCCAGCTGCCTCCTTAACAGATCCACCTTCACCTCCAGCTCTTCCTTGTTCAAGAAGATGCAGTCTGCATCCTGCAAGAGGAGAGGCACACACATTCCAGCCCAAACCTGGCTGTGAACGTTGGAGAAGCACACAGAGGCAACACCAACAAGACAGAAATGTGTCTCAACAAGATTTCAAGAGAAAAAAGGTGTGAGACGGTGAGTCAGGATATCCTGGTGCCTCCTGAAGGAAAATGAAACCATTCCAACAACTTACAGGAATTAGTTGATTTATCACTTAGGATGCAGCTACAAAACCACAATTGACTAATGAGTATTTAAACACAATTTTTTAATATTCTTCAAATGATTCCTGCTTTTCTGATGTCCAAGAATAAAGGATGTGGAGAGACAGCCAGAAATAACCTGGTGTTCTGGTGTGACCTGTCCTGTTCTGTCCCCCTCCCACACTTCAGGAATGTTTTTGAGGCAACAAAACTGGTGCTGTAGTGCTGATGATGTAAACTTTGAGGAGACATTATTTTTACTTTCTACTTGCCTCTTTTCCTGACCAGTGCATCTTTCTAAGTCTCCAACTGATCATAACGCTTTTGTGAGTTTTTTGTTAATAATTAACTATTTCAGCCAAGTTTTGCCCCAAATAAATCATTTGAGCTTCTCACCTTTTTGAGTGCCACAAACTCATTCTCCACAGTTGTGCGCCTGTTGATTTCCTCTTCGTACCTGTTGGAAAAGGAGGAGAAAAGGGCTGAGGAAAGAAAAATGCTCAGACACTCAGACATCAGCCATCAGGTATAAATGACAATAACCACCAGGTATAAATGACAACTCTCTCTTGCTGGGATTGCCACAGGGCACTGCCAGATCACTGTCTAGAGACATTAAACCATCCCAAGATCAGAAGCTTCTTCATGAGCAACAACAGCATTACCAATGCAAAGAGCTTGCCAGTGAAACACAAGAATGTGGCACTCCCAGAGGGGACATGCCACAAATCTGGGAGAAGTTGCCCGAGATGAACCAGAAAAGCAAAACATCACCAGGTAGAGGAGCCCAGAAGGTCCTTACTTGCACTTGAACTCCTCCACCAGCTGGCTTGTGGCACATTCTTCACTGCCCAGTTTCTGCTTTTCACACAGCAAACAGTCCAGGCGCTTCCTCAGGTCACAGATGTAATTCTCAAAGTACAGTTCCAGGTTTTTCCCTTTTTTTGGCAGCACATATTGCTGCAGGAGGCCCCACTTGGTCTCCAGCACTTTGTTCTGCTGTTCCAGGAATCGAACCTGAAGGCAAAAGATAGAAATTATTACAGTAAAGAGGTGAAGGCAGGGACTCAACACCTATTTAACTCTCTCCTCTTAACCAGGAGTGGGATTTTCAGGGAGACGATACGGCACCATGATCTGAAAGTTATCTGCCCTTATTAAGAAATATTTATGCCATGAGTCTGAATTATTTCAAAATCTAGAATTCAGACATCTAAATTATTTAGAAATCTAAATGTCATGTCTGCATTATTTAGAAGTCAAAGAGTTCCATGTCTACATTATTTAGAAATGCAGGAGCCTGGTGTCTAAATCTGCATTTCTTAAGAAGTATTAGGAACAAAACTCCTCCAGATGTACCTCTGATGTATTTTAGGATAAAATTGAGTCCCCATATAGTGAAATTGCTTTGTCTCTATTTTTTCTACAAAGTGATCCTTGGGTGACAGATCAGATTTGATCTCTAACCTTTACATGTCTGGATCAAGATTAACCACCTTTGCCTTCAGGAAAGTTTTTGGAGCTGTCGCTATATTTAAAGTTAGAGAGAGGAGGGAATTATTGGAATTATTTAACATAGAATGGAAAGATGAACCTCTCAGGGCTGTATCTTCCACCTCAGCTTCAGCAAGAAATGCAGTTTGAACTGAGACTGTCCAAGAGGAGACACCTTCAAGAAAGGGCAGTGCAACCATGGCCATGATTCAAAGGCCATGGAATGCCAGAACAAGGACAGGGCTGAAATGAGCACCATTAAAAAGATGTCTTAAATTCGCTCTTAAAATTATTACTAGTTATTAAAAAAGAATTATCTCAAAATTCTCTGTGGAAGGCTGGACCCCCTTGTGGACCCAGCTCAGCGATTCATGGCAGAGCTTGACAGGGGCTTTTGTCAATGGACTCGTGGCACAAGATAGGTTTGGGAGGGGGTTGATCAGGTTTTGCTTTCCTTGAGGAACACCAATTCTGGAGCAGGTCTGGACTCACCTTGTCAATGAAACAGGCAAACTGAGTGTTGAGGGTCTTGATCTGCTCCTTCTCCTGGCAGCGTATCTCGTGCTCCAGCGGGTCCACCCCGACGCAGAGGGGCTTCAGCAGCCGCTCGTCGATGCAGATCCCCTGGATGCCGTCGGCCTTGCGCTCGGGGTACCCCCGCACGATGCTGTATCCCCGGGGGCCGCACAGGCCAATCCTTCCTCCTCCAACGTTCCCATAGCCCATGCCTGCAAAGCCCATCTCCCCGAGGCAGCCGGTGCCGCAGCCCCCGTTGACGTAGGAGATCCTCCTGCTCCCTCCCAGGTTGCAAACGCTCCTGCTGCTGTAGGCGCTGCACCGCACGGGCTGGCTGGCGGACGCGGCGTAGCTGCGGCCACAGATCTCTGAGGCCGAGCTGAAGCCTCTTCTTCCCAGGACAGATCTCACCGTCGGTGCCTGCCTGCTCATGGTGGCTTGTTTGAAGGTGGAATAGCCAAGTTATGGGGCTGCTCTGGTGCAGGATAGGAGCAGGGATCCCACTGCAGCGACGCGGGGATGCTGTCCCTTATATATATTTTGGGAAGCTGGCCTTGATAGGATCAGGACGTTAATTTAAGTACTTAAGGGTTTGGTTTGCCTGGCAGCAATAAATGCTCCTCAAAATGCAAACCAGCCCGGCAAATAGTAACTACTGAGGAAATAAAAAGGAATCTAAAAGTGCTCTGTTTGCAAGTTGCCTTCGAATACATTACGGTTTGAAGTGCTCCCCTAACTTAGTGCTAATTATAGTTTAGGAACATTTTTGAAGGAACTCTTTGTGATTTGTTTGCAGTGTGTCGTTTGGGGTTTTGTGTCTCATAGGGCTGTGTGTGATGGGCTGTTTTGCGGACTTGCACTTTGTGGGGGTAATTTCGCAATTTTGGGTGCGGAAAAGTAACTCAAAGGAAAAATAAAAGAAGAAAGTCAACAGTAGAACAAGAAACACTGTTGAAGTTGTGTCGTAATGGGTCATTTCTGTATCTGAGACACCAGTAAATTCACTGAGTTTAAGGTCTGGATTTGTATGCAAGGACTCAAAGTATCTCCCAGTTACATGCACAGAATCACAGAATTCTGGGGATTCTGGGAATGTGCAGAATCCTGGGAATGTGTAGCATTTCAAGATTACCTTCCCTGAAACACCAGCGAAGCAGATTTCATCCAGGATCTGTGACCTATTTCTGTCTGCTCAAAGATATATGTTCTGTGCCATCAGTGACAGATTTTTTCCTAGAATTATCCTTCAAGTTCTTATTTCTGACAGTTAATTTTTTGGCTTTCACTATTCTGGAGCTTCTGCCAAGGCCAAGTGTGAGAGCCCTTTCAGATTCACCTCCTGGAAGTCTCCATGGGGAACAAAAAAAGGAACAATAGTCTGTTCCAGCTTGGTGAGATCCACCCCATTCACCAAGTGACGGCTGAATTTGGATGACTTTGCCAGACATGTCCTTGAGACTCCACGGGGAGACAGCTCCAAGGCAGGGTGTCCCTGAGGCCACGCTCAGGGGAATGGGGGTAATTTGCTCTCCGCAGGGGCTGGGCTTTCTGCACCAACAGAGGAAGTCTTAATGAGTGGATTAGGCTGGACAGCAGGGAAGGCTCTGACTCACACCGGGGAGATGAATCCCTCCCTCTCCTAATCACCAGCCCAAGGAGGTGAGGCAGGAAACCTCTCCAGGCCTTCTCCAAACTGGCACTTGGAAAGTCAAAACAAAAGGGCTCTTTCAGCTCTTTGTGGATGAAGTGTTTGGGAGAAAAAAAGGACATTATAGTTCAAGCAACTGAACACCCTTGGTCCTCTCTTTTGAAGGGAGCAGTGCTTGGAGGAATCTCCAAATTATACAATGGGATGGCAGCTGGAGACATCCAGGTTCTATGTTCCCTCATCCTCATTAACCTCCTCCAAAAACATTTTCCAAGTGTCAGGATTGTAAAAATTATGCCAAACCTCCTCCAAACACACAACTTTCTAGTATCAAGTGCTTGAAAAGAAGATGCACATGGAAACCGCGGGATGTGACTGCAGCTCCAGGTTCCCCAAAACCATTAATTGAACCTGTAATTGCAACTTCTGTGAGTTTGAGGGGCTGGTGGTATAAATTAGTTGTGTAAACTGCTACTTTTGCTGTATCCAAAAGGGATAATTCCAGATATTTAGAATGTTCGGATTACACCTTTGTTTGTAGTAGTTCAGGCTGACAGTGTAAACTGGGCTGCCAGCACAATTGGAAATATCAGATTAAACAAACATGAGAGTCTTCAAGCTGCAGTTTGGAACTTCCACGGTCCTTGACGTTCTAAACAGATTTATCAGAAGCAAAGTGCAGATCTGACTGCAAAGAAGAGCAGTTGTTCAGAACCCTGTGGAGGAAACCAGGCTCATCTGTCAGACTGAAGATGTTCCTGCTCTGCACCCCATTGTCCCAGTCAGAGGTGTGGGAGACACTTGGAATGCAGCATAGGCTGCAATTAAACAGCTGTGAAACAGTTGTGCTGCAGCAGCCCCAGTTCCAAAACTCACCAGAGCTCTCTGGGTTCCTGAGAGGGAAGAGATTCTGGGTAAAGTTGCTCAGCATTGGGTAAAATTTGTGTGTTGGCCAAATTCCTGTTGTTTCTTCTGGATCCCAGTGGGAAGGCAGCTTCATTTAATGTCTTTTAGGTCTTTCCAAGGAATAATAAGTGGTGCATAAGACCTCAAGAATAACCAATTTGTTTCTGTGAGTATGGACATGGGAAAGAGGAGAGCACTCTGAAGAGAAACCTGCAGCTTTTTGACTCAAAAGAAGAAAGGGGAAAAAAAAAAGAGGGGACGGAGTGAGGAAACCAAAAAGAAAAATATTTTGATGAGGGTTTGGATGAGTCATTTTGACGACTTGCAATCGCTTCCTTTGTCAGCATTTCACTCCCTGAATGTGCTGCCGAAAAGGGAATTCATTAGAGGAACAGTGGCATTCTCTAATTTGTTTGTTGCCTCTGGAGATGAATCCGGACGAGCTCTCAGAAGGTGTTTTATGCGATAGTCTCAAAGGGCTCTGTTATTATCCTTACCCATTGAGAACTCCTCACAGTCAGGTTGGACTATGGCAGGAACCTGCCTGTGCCACCACAATTTGAACCATTTCTTGGACTGTGCAGACTCTTGTCCAAGTCATTCATGACACGATGGAGGATTGATTTGATTAGTGCGGCCTCTTGTATCCTAAAGCCAAAGTTATCCAAGGCAGTTCAGTCTGGTCATGTGTTTTTGCCTCTCATTAACATCCCCCTAATCCATGTGAGAAGTCAACGCTGGGATTTTCCAGGGATAGTCCTCATAAAATTCATCAAACATGAGCCTGAGTGCACTTTCCTCCCTTCTTCAGCCATCAGACTGGCCATGGATTCTAATTTCCTCTTTGAGACTCCCTCTCTGGCTTATGGAAAGAGATCTGGCATCTCCAGACAGTGATTCATCACCTCCCAAAATAGGCAGTGGAGGCAAGTGGGAGGAATACACCTCTACAGCTCCTTCCCTCTGTTCTTCCTGGAGACCAGAGGCCGTCTAGACAACCAGACACCAGCCCCAGCGCCTGCTTGGGAAGGTTGAGGGAGGTGAAATGAGTCCCACCCTTTGGGCACTAAATTTCTTCAGCACCTTTGAAGTCCTAATGAGAGCCCCAACATCCCACGCTCTGGATCCGCTCGGCTCCCGGTGCTGCATCGCCCGATCCTGCGATTGGAGGCATCAGAGCTGAGCCTCCCAACAAAGCCAAGGCTTGGTTTGATCTTCCTCCTGTTGTGATCTTCCTCCTGTTGTTTTCTTCCTCCCGCAGTGGAAATGAATGCGGGATGTATGAGAATCCTGGATGAGGATGGTGTCCCACAGCCTGGCACAGCAAAAGTGGTAGAAAAGGTGAAAAAAGTACCTCAGTTGTTAAAAGGCTACAGAAATGTCCCTGTAAATCCAAAAGATTGCTGATCCATTCCAGCTGAAGTGGTTTTCCTGTTGAAGAGATTCCTTGAGACATCCCAAGGAAGGAACTGCCTGTGGAAAGTGGGAAGTGTATTCAGCCAGAAAGTGAAAAGCTCTTCCTTTTGTTATGACAAAAGTCCAGTGCCCAAATAAAGGATTGGATTGGATTGGATTGGATTGGATTGGATTGGATTGGATTGGACTGGACTGGACTGGACTGGACTGGACTGGACTGGATTGGATTGGATTGGATTGGATTGGATTGGATTGGATTGGATTGGTGCAGCTTTGGGAGGTGCTGCAGAATGTCTGATGTTCAGCGAGGCCAGGGTGAAGTTCAACACTTGCCAAATTAGCTTATCACGTCTTGAAATGGTGATAAGGGAGTTTGGAGGCAAGGAAATAACCCTAATTTCATGTCATTGCCCTGATTTATTCTCCTCTTGCATAAAAAGTGAGAGGATGGTCTGTTTCCAATGGGAAACCTTTGGAGATCAGAGCCCTCCTAATGAATATTTATACCTATTTGATTGCTCTTTTCTTGTCAAATCTCTCTTGTGGTTTATGTCATTAAAGATTGAGACTATTTTGTGCTTCTCATATTTGATTGGGAAATATCTTCTTATCACATGCGAGTGTTGGAGGGGGGAGGAAGGTCTTCCAGTTCTGAATCCTGGTAATTTTGTGAGGAAAGACTTTACTTTGGATTTCGCCTTTGGTAAAATGTGTCTGCCCAACCTCAGGTTCATTTCTTTGTGGTGCTCTTTCATCAGTTTAATCACAAAACACTTTAGTTCTTTTTTATTATTATTGATTTTATGTTGATTTATGTTACTCATTTCTGGTTTCTTTTTTAATCTGCTCAAATGTACAATGAAAGAAGATCTCCCTTTGATCTTGTTGAAAGCCTGATTCATACTCATAGGACCTCAGAAATGATGTTCCAAAACCAACCAAGCACATTACGGGGCTTTTCCCCCCATAATACTCTCTTCCAGCAGATTTTGAAGAGATATAAAACAATATATCGTGTTTTCTCATCATGTGTCTGTGGCAGACACAACATAAAAATACAGACTGAGATGACTTCGTTCTGAATTTTAAAACATCCCATGAATTCAGGTAGGAATCAAATTTTGTGCAAATCATCTTAAAAGAGCTTAAATTTACACCAACCAAAGACTGGATCTACATCATTGGATCCACGTTGCCCCACCCCTGCAATTCTCCAAGGCCAGGCTTGGAAGGGGCTTGGGGCCACCTGGTCTAGTGGAAGTTCTCCCTCCCCATGGCAGGGTGTGGAACTTCGGGATGGGCTTTAAATTCCTCCCATCCCAAACCATTCCGTGATTCCATGACTCTCTCCAGACCACTCTGCCTCCTCTGTTTAATTAAGACTTCTAATGATTAGATTAGATTAGATTAGATTAGATTAGATTAGATTAGATTAGATTAGATTAGATTAGATTAGATTAGATTAGTTTTGTGCAATTAAGGAATGGGCATTTCTGTACTTTTGGTAAACACCTAAAAGCAAACGGTAACATGTTGGTTCTCCATTAATTTCACTGGAAAAGGAGCAAAAGGTTTGAAGCCATTGAGTCATCCCAGGAGAAGTGAGGGTGGTGTAATTTAAGTGTGTCTAAGGAGCACAAGTGGAGTAATTAATCTTTGCTGACTCCAGCAGGTGGAATTCTGAATTAAGATTTCCTTTGTGGCTTCCCTACATGCACATGGATGACCAACCATTCCCAAGACATCACTAAAATCCTTCCTTCCTCTCTGTGACCCCTTGTGTCCCACCACAAAACTCTACTAAATCTCCTAAAGCTACATCAGAGAGACTTTGATGAGCTCCTTTCCAGAAACACTTCCCAGAACACTTTAGGGAAAAGATTCTGGATTAAATCTCACAGTTTGGCACAGAGTCAGCAAAGGTTTAATGAGGAAAAGTAAAAGGAAAACAGGAACTGAGTGATAAGAGGATAAGTGCCCCAACACAACCAACAAACCTTTAAAGAAAGAGTGGAAATCAAAAGGATTTGGGGGTTTTTAATGTTCCAAGTGTCCCTTTTTGATGTGATCCCAGCGGTGAAGCTTCTCTGATGTGGTTTCCTGATGCTCCAGTGTTCTCACACCCAATCCACCTCTCCCTCCTGTTGAGGTGGAGTTGAGGTTATTTTTGGCACTAAAAGTGGAGCCGGACTTTCATTTTTCTACTTTACCCCCTGAATCCTGCTTGTCATGACCCTCACAGTGAAGTTCTGATCTGGCTGTTCCTGGAACAAGGAGGTCCAGCTGAAATCCTCACCCCTGGCCCGCACATCCCTCAGGGCTGAGCAGAGATTCCCATGCTCTTGGCAGACCTGCAGCTCTTCCCACACCTCCCAAGTGCCCCAGTGTCTGGAAAGGCTGAGCCCCCAGCTCTAGTCCTAAATTCCTGTGTCATGGGGATGCAGCCAGGAGCACCAGGGATAAATTTCCTTACTACGGAGCCAGCCACGCTTCTGGAGGTGAATCCTTCATGAGAGGCACAAATGTTGTAGGGTTGGGATGCAGCACTGCAGGAGGATTTGAATCTTCTGGGCTGTCCAGACCCACATCCCAGGTCAGTCCCAGAGCCCATGGAAATCATTCTTGTGGGAAAACACAACGGGAGTCACTCATGGGGAGGATGCAGCCTCCCTTCTCCTCCTCTTCCTTCTTCTCCTCCCCCTCCAAGCCACAGTGAGATTTAATTTAACAGGCTGAATTCTGTAAAGAAAATTGAAAACCTTTATATTACATACTCCAGCAGGGCTCCCAAGGTGCATCCTGGAGGAGAAGGAGGTCACAAGGCTATCCATGATGGAACTAGCATTTCTAGCACTTTCCACCCTCCTGAGGCTCTGGAGGAGCCCCAAGGACTGAGTGCTGCCCACACACGGCTGTGGTGGAACCCACCTGCTCTCCTCACCCTCCAGCAGAGTCTTGTAGGTTGTGCTCTCAATATCCAGGGCCATCTTGCCATTTCACAGCTCCTGGGAATCCTGCAGCATCCACACCAGCTCATCCTTGGCCTTCTGGAGCTCATCTTGCAGCTCATTGTGCCTCCCCCAGGCATCTCTGAGAGCACGACTCCTGTGCTGCTCGGTGTCACCAGGTGATATTTGCAAAGACAACACATTCTGGGAGGATATGAGACATCCTGCCTTTTCCTGTCTTTTTTCTCATAATTCCCACCTCTAAAAGAGAAAATCCTGCCTATTTTGAGAATCCTAAACTGGGGGGTATCGAGACATTTTTTAGGAAAGCCAAACATTTCCAAAATCAATAATCAATTATAAAATAGTCCAGGAAGTCTGAACATGTCTCTGCACTGCCAGACTGGGTTTGAGTTTTGTTTGGAGGATACCAATACTCTGCCCTAACTGGAACTAATAATTAAGGTTTCCCATTGCTTCCCGTTATAAACTATATAATGAATTAGATGGTCTGGAAATTATACCAGTTTCTATGAGTGCTGAATTACTGGTGAGTCATAATTCTACCCATTCATTGGATGCTTTAAACCCATGTCAGATGCCAGAATTCCTGCTGAAGCAATTTCAGCAATTTTCTGAGAGCTGTAGCTAATCCCATGATCTAATTTGGTGCAATTAGTTCTTTGCAATATTCAAAAGGATCCAACAGAAAATAGACTGGGAGATAATCCTTCTTCCCTGCTCAGCTTTGGGAAGAGCTTCCCTAGACTGATGGAGCCAGTGTGAGGCAACTCTCTTTGATAAAGATGAAAGAAATTGTGGGATCATGGAATGGTTTGGGTGGGAAAGGGCAGTGAACTCATCCAGTCCCACCCCTGCCATGGGCAGGGACACCTCCCACTGTTCCAGGCTGCTCCAAGCACCATCCAGCCTGGCCTTGGACACTTCCAGGGGTGGGGCAACCACAGCTGCTCTGGGAAATCCATTCCAGGGCCTCATCACCCTCACAGGGAAGAATTTCTTCCTCTAATCTAATCTAAATCCACCCTCCTCCAGTTTAAAAGTATCACCCCTTGTCCTATTGCCACAGGTCCTGCTAAAAAATTTGTCTCCATTTTTTTATAGATGCCATAAAGGTGTAGAAAAAACAATTTGGGATGTGACACATGAGATCCAGACAGTAAATCCTATCCACCCCACCTGTTCCTTCATGTTTTCCAGGTTATGTTGTCTCCCCTACATCACAAAACTCATCTGTTTCATCTCTTGTTGGTGGGACTTCAGCTTCTTGAAGTGCCTACACTTTTCCTCCTCAAGCTCCTGGAACTGTTAGTAAGGAAGGAGAGAGCTGGGAGTTGATACTTGTGGTTTACATAGGAGCCTTGAGTCTCTTTCCAGAGTGAATTAAACTCAGATTAGAAAAAAAAGATTTGTGGATCCTGAGACTGCCAGCAGAAAATGGAACTTCCCTCCACTGGTCAACCCACCTACAACTCCCCATTCCCAGCATATCCCACCACCTCTGTTCCAGGTATGTTCTCCTGGCTTTGAGACTCACAGAATATATCAGAATGGAAAATTAGATCCAGAAATCACTTACTGAAGACAGGAACCAAATCCCACCACTTTTGCACTGTTGTTTCTGACAGCGAGAGGCTTAAGAAGCTCTCACCAGACTTACCCTGGCTCAGCACAATGCTTCCAACTGAGATTTGCTTTTCCAAGCTATACCCTCATGCCAGTGCTCCATGCCCCTGAGGATGCACCCCCATGTCCAGGGCTCAGCTGTTGTCCATTTTCACAATGACAGAGGCATCACAGGGACTTCTCTCCAGCTCAGACTTTTCCTAGAAGTGGCCACAAGTCACCAGCGCATTCCTGTCCCTGGATTTCTCATCTCACATCCCAGTGGAAGTAACACCACCATGGAGAATCTGACCTGAGCAACAGCTCAGGAGTTGAAAATCTTCCTGATCTGGGTTTCCCAAAAAGAGCCTGATTGGTTAATCTGGCCCAAATTCATATAGACAATGAGTGGATGGGAGGAAGAGCTGCCATGAAGAATGGTTGGGACAGGAGCATCCCTACCTGAGCAGAAATACATTTCAGGAACTGCATCTCCTGCTTAGGGTTTCCACCTTTGCTTCCAACTCTGCCTTGGTCAGATGGACATACTCACATCCTGAAAGAGTTTCCAGACATGTAGGAGTCAAAATTATGCCTACACAAGGACCTAAGGTAATTCCATTATATTTTTGGAGTAAGAAATTTTGTTTGAGAAACTCAATTGTCTTCTGACCAGCAACAGCTAAGGGGTTCCCAAGAATATATCCAGTATTGAAGAGTTTTTGATGAAAAACCATCATAATTCAAGCACAAGGAGCAGAAAACCTCCAGTTTAGAATGAAGTGTTCTCTTGGTGTGATTTTCCACACCCCACACCTGTCCAAGGACTTCTGAGCCGTGGTGCATCTGTTCACTTCCTGCTCATATCTGGTGGGGAAAAGGGGAGACCAGTGAAGGGGTCATTCCAAGACTGGAGATCTTGTGTGAGTGGATATTTAGGGGACAGAGTGCTTTGGATCTCATCCTTCTGATCTTAATCTTTTGATCTCAGCCTTTTGGATCTCATCTTGTTGGGCCTCACCTTTTGGATCTCAGGCTTTTGGATCCCAGATTTTTACACGTCACTCTTTTGGATCTCAGCTCCTTGAGTCTTAGCCCTTTGAATCACAGCCTTTGTTATCTCAGTTTTTTGGAAGCCTATTGATATGGCCCAAGCCAGGATCCCATTTGCGGAGCTGTTGGAGCTCCTGCCCCAAGGGTAGCTTCTCCTCACTCACTGGCCCCTGAACTCCTGCACAAACTTCTCAGAGTGGTTCAGTTCAGGCTCCACCTGGTCCTGTTCCCACTGCAGTGAGTCCAGCCACTGCCACCAGCCACAGGCAAAGCTGCCCAGGACATTCCTGATGACCCTCTGGGCTGGCAGCTTCCACAGGACATCTCATTAGGCTGCCAACACCCTGCTCTGCTGCCCCAGAAGTTGCACCTGCACTCAGAGAGCAAAGCCACCTGTTCAGGTGTGTGTTGGAATGACTCCTGGGACCACAGGAGGGTAAGGGACACAAGGAATCTGCTCTGCTGGGTCAGCAGTCCCCAGGCGAGGTGAGAGGAAAAAAGGGGGGCAGTGTGACCTTCCTAAGCCTAGAATGAAGTGGGAGGTGTCCCTGCCATGGAAGGGGTTGGAACTGGATGATCCTTGGGGTCCATCCCAACCCAGGCCATACATAGTGGGATTGTTGGGGTGTCCTTCCTGGGGCCAGGAGTTGGACTTGATGATCCTGGTGGGTCCCTTCCAACTTGGCATATTCTGTAATTCCATGATTTCATGAATCCATGAATCCTACAGCAAAGTGAGCTTGCTGCTCATCCCTTCTCCAAGGAAGCCCTGGATAGGACAGCCTTTGTGGCAGCTACAGAAACACCAAATGTTTAAATAGATCTGCATCAATGGGCTGAAAGTGGAAACCCTCATTCATGGATACGAGACCATGGAATAAAGTCTGGCTGCAGAAAGAAGCCAACAGTGCCAAATCCCTGCCGGACACTGTGAGGAACAGATCCCTCCCACGATTAATGATAAAACCAGATGGAGTTCATCAAAATATTTAAGATCATAAATCAGTTTAGAAGAACATAATGGGCTCGACCTGTGCTCATGGCACCGTGTCACACACACCAAAACCAGCTCAAGGCTCATGAATTGCAGTGGAGAAGGAGAGAAAGCAAAGTCTGGAACACCACAGTTTTCTCTCAACTCTCACCTTGTCAGTCAAAGAGGCAAATTAGCTGTGGAGGCTCTTCAGCTGCTCCCTCTCCTGCTTTTGGATCCAAGGGCTGGATTTCAGGTTTGACTTTCCTATCCAGGGGGTGTAGGAGATCCCTGTTCACTGCACCAGGTGAGCACCTCCACATTTGCTGGTGCCCCAGCACTCCTGACCTCCCCAGAGCCTGGAACAAACCCATTTCCATCTCTTTGTGTTCTGGAGTCTCTGGCCATGGCTCTAGGCTCAACAGCCTCTCCCAAACAATGCCAGGAGGGGCAAGTGCTGCTTCAGCCGAGTGTCAACCCACTGGGAGCAGAGGATGGTGAGAAGAATCTTCTCCCATGGGAAGCTCACCCAGCTGCTGGCTCATGCTGGAAGACACGATGGAGGAGAGGACACAACCCAGAAGGAGCCCTCTAACCTGACAGCTCTGTGCTCCTCCTTTATACACATCTCAGCAGTGGGCCTTGGTTGATGAAAAGGAATAATTTGGGTTTTTCCTGGGGTTTGCCGTACCTGGCAGAAATGGGGAGGTTTAAATATGCAATACAAGTGAACATTGGTGAAATCCAGTGGAATTTCTCTAGGTTTAAATCATGCAGTCAGCTCAGATTCTTTTATTGGGTTTGTTTGTCCTCCTTCCTTACAGTAAATACAGCTTAGGAAATGGCCTGGAGACTTTCTTTCTTCCAAGGACTGTCCTCTGCCATGAAGACAAGGTGGGAGAGCTGAGGGTGTTAGCCTAGAGAAGAGAAGGCTCCAGGGAGACCTTAGAGTCCCTTCCAGTGCCTAAAGGGGCTCCAAGAGAGCTGGAGAAGGACTTGGGAAAAGAGATGGAGGGACAGGACAAGGGGAAATGGCTTCCCACTGCCAGAGGGCAGGGATGGATGGGATATTGGGCAGGAATTCCTCCCAGAGAGGGTGATGAGGCCCTGCAATGGATTTCCAGACCAACTGTGGCTGCCCCATTCCTGGCAGTGTCCCAGCCAGGTTGGATAGGGCTTGGAGCAGCCTGGAAGGGAAAGGTGTCCCTGCCCATGACAGAGATGGAACTGGACAAGTTTAAGTTCCCTTCCAACACAATCTGTGACTCTGTGATTCTTCTTAAGTCTTTTCCTTTGATTGCGTAGAACATCTCAGAAAAAAAAACCTCACATGGAGAAGACAATAAAGAGCTTTGAAACTAGGAGGCTCTGTCCCAAGGCTGCTAGCTGGACACTGGTCAATAATTTAATTGAGAGCAGTGGTAAGTTGGCTGTGGTGGGCAGAGCATAAAGGAACCAGCAACCTGTATCCTGCAAAATTCCTTGTTAATCCATCTACTCCTTGACACTATCCTTTATATGGAAACTTGTAATTAAAATTCTCAGGATAGCTCAAGGCAAATAAAAAGGGATTTATTGGAGTGTCTTGACAGATGGAGAAGAAAAGGCTGAGAAGTTTCCCAGAGCTGCTGAGAGCTGGAGGGGTGGAGCCAAGATTCCATCTCTTTGCTTGTGGCTTCCTGCCAAAGTCTCTTTCAAAACAAAAAATAGTGAAGGTTTCATTTTAGATCACTCAGAAGAAATAATATTTCTCTGCTACTCCACCAGATTAATCCCAAACTTTTTCCATAGGCTCAAACCTTGGCCAGTGTTTTGTGTGGCCATTAAACATTTAAGAATTTCAAATCACTGAGAAATGGGATAGTATTTCCCCTGCTCATTTCTCTCCTTGGTTTTTCAGGATTTTTTAATTTTTAATTTTTTTTTCAGTTCCTGGGCTTGTCAAAGCGGTTTTCACCACCTTTCACAAGAAAGCTGATGAAAAACAAATCTAGTTACCAGAAACATGGCTGGAATTCTGTTTCCAAGAGCAGCTGATGCCGAAGGTTTCCTTGTACCTCATTATTTGCAAATGTTCTGCTCTGGAACACTTTGCCCTCGGCCCAGCAAGGGAGATAATTGATAGGATGAGGCAGCTGGAAAGACAAGCAGCTTAATTAGGGGTTCTTGACAGCGCTATCAATTACACCCACACAGGGCAGCAATTGAAGTCTGGATGTTTCATTTAAACAGAGGCAGCGTCCATGGCATTCCCAGCTGGAAGAGCAGGACTGGAGCCCAGGGGAGGACACTTGGCCTGGAGCTGCTCTGACTCAGCTTCATTTTGTGCCTCCAGTTTGTCTCTCCTTGGGCTCTGCTGAATCCCCCTCCTGGTACTCCTGAGGTACCCCAAGGGCCCTGAGCAGGGTTCTCACAGCATCTGCCTTGAAAATGTGGAGCTTTTCAAGCAAAGAAAGAGTTCATGTAGAGTCTTTATTCCCTTCCTGTGGCCAGAGCCAAGAGGGTCATGGCTGGATCCAGGTCGTGCTCCCAGAATAAATTGCAAAAGGTTGTGGATGGTTTCATCCAGTTTTCTTCCACTTTTCTAAACCAAACTTCTGGATTTGGGTTTTCACAGCCCTGGATGTCACAAGAGGTTCATCCATTGGATCACCGTCTCTTCTGGCTCCCAGCCCACTTCACCCCTGACAACCCCAAGTCCCCAAAAGGTACCTGAGGCCACCTGATGCCACCCTTGGGCAGTAGCTTACAGGGCCACAACATCAGCTCTGCCTCCCTCTCCCAGTTCCACCCCATCCCACACAAATTGCTGTAGGAGACAAACTATTTATGCCTCATTTGACAGTGGAAGGTCCCCAAATTTGAAGCACACCAGGTCTCCACTTCTCCCACCCAGCCGGTGGAACTCGGTGTATCTGTGTCAGAGCAGCTCCTTTCTGCAGCTCCCTCACAGGACAGGGAGGATTGGATGTGGCTGTGTACCAGGGTAATCACAGCTCACTAATGCTCTTCTAATCACCAGGAATTTTGGAAAGAGGCCCAGCAATGAGCCCCACAATTTTCATGGTGCTACAATACATCCGTGACTAATTTCACGGCTTTTTGCCAAAGTAAATCAGGAGGGAACATCTTGTTCTGGTCACATCTGCACAGCAAAGATGTAAAAACTCCACCAGTCAGACTGGGAGAACTGGGGCAAAGACCAGCTCCACGCAGGCACAGCACAAGCTTTTCCTCCCACTAGATGGTGATATCTGTGCACTTGGGCCCGTGGTTGGGTTCCTGGGGGTGCCAGGAGCATCCTGGAGAATCCTGGAGCACCCAAAGGAGGGCTGTGACAATGGGGAAGGGCCTGGAGGGGACACACAAGGAGCAGCTGAGGGTTGGTTTGTCCAGCTGGAAGAGTCTGAGGGAAGACTCTTTGTGGGCTGCAGCTTTGTCCTGAGGAGCAGCTCTGATCTCTGCTCTGGGGACCAGGGACAGGATCCAGGGAATGGCTGGAGCGGTGTCAGGGGAGGGTTAGGTTGGACATCAGGAAAAGGTTCTTCCCCAGAGGTTGCTGGGGCACTGAACAGGCTCCCCAGGGAATGGTCATGACCCAGAGGCTACCAGAGCTTCAGGAACATTCAGACAATGCTCTCAGGAAGTGGGATTTTGTGATTACTGGGATTTTTGGGGTTTCTGTACAGGGCCAGGGGTTGGACTCAAAGACCCTTGTGGGTCTCTTCCAGTTCAGGATATTCCATAGTTCTGTGATTCCGTGGGATGAGCCAGTTCACACCTAGAAACAGTCAGGAACCTCCCAGGATGCCACAAGCAAGAGGTTGTTACAGCAGTGGGAGTTAATATTTAGGACAGCACCTGGACAATGAGGTGCTCAATCCATGGAAGCTGATGTTCCCCATGGACTCATGCTCCGAGGCTGACTCAGCCTGGGATGTTCTGCAAAACACATGTGAACCTCTGGCATAAAACCAGCAATGAGACAGAGTCAACACCAGCTCCAAAGAGAACTGACCTTCCACCAGCTCCTCCCTTCTCCCTGTCCTCCCCCCATTCCTGAGATCCTGCTCATCCACCAGCACTCCCAGAGGCTCCTGCTCTGCCTGGGCACAGGGTGTCAGCAAACTCCTTCTCTCAGCGTTCACAGCCCGGTGCTGGTGGAAAACACACCCCAAGACATCATCCAAGGGCCCCCTCTTTTGATCCTCTCATTCTATGGCTTCAGCTCAGCCCCTAAACGCCAAAACCTGGAATGTCTGCAGCCTTATGGAGTCAATCTTGTGACATTTTCTGTAAAAAAATTTGTGGGTGATCTCAAATTGAGATCAGAGGTTGGACTTGGATGATCCCTGTGGGTCCCACACAGCTCAGGATATTCAAGGATTCTGTTGTTCTTTAAACTTGAGGATGAGCCAATGAGGAGCCAGCAGTGGACATGGCCATGGAAACCATTAACGTTTCATCTTTTTTTGATGCTTTCCACACATTTTTCAGTGTGCTTTGGCACTGGAAAGAAAATCATCCTCTTGATCACCCCAGCTCAAATCTGAATGGTTCAAAGGACTAAATCTCAGCCTTCGTCTTAAATTTCTGTGGTCCAAAGACCTGAATATTGGTGTTGGTCTTAAATTTGTGTGGTCTGAAAACCTGGAATTTGTGCTTGGTCTTAGATCTCTGTGGTCCAAACCCCTGGAATTTAGCCTTGGTCTTTAATTTTTGTGGTCCAAACACTTTAAAATTGACCTTGATCTCAAACTTGTGTGGTCCACAAGATCTGAATGTTGGTGATGGTCTTAATTTTTTGTGGTCCCAAGACCTAAGACTTGATCTTGAACTTAAATTTGGTCTTGTTCTTAAATGCATGTGGTCCAAAGACCTAGATCTCAGTATTGGTCTTAAATCTGTGTGGTCCAAAGTCCTAAACTGGGCCAGATGCTCTCCTTGCAGAACCAGCAGGGGCCAGATCAAAAGCTGCTGGAGGAAAGGAACCACTATAAATATTCAAAAATATGGTATTTTTAGGCAACTCAAATAACAGATGAGATTTTCCCCTCCTACTCCAACAGGGGTAATTGGATATGGAAGGAGGTGCTGGAATGCATGTCTCCAGAGACCAGGCAGCCCTTGATGGCTCTGCTGATGAGCAGAACAGGCTGGGATATTCCCTTCCAAGGCTCCCCTGCGGTACCTGGGATCCTCCGAGTGTGTAAACAGCACTGAACCCCCTCAGGGGTTCCCAGCTGCAGCAATCAGCTCCCCTTGGAACCTCAAAAGTCTGGCATCACCTGGAGCAGATGCTGTGTCTGATCCCCAGCAGGTGACTCATCCTCTCCAAGGGAGAGGAATTAATGGGATGCTGGAATTGCCTCCAGAAGTGCTCATTTCTTACTGATTTTCTTCCTTTTTGTCCTTTCACGCTAAAAAAGGAGCAGTAAAAAACACTCAGGCCTGACCACAGCACTCATATTTTTATTATTAATAAAATATTTTTAGTATTAATGAGACCGTTCTGTCAGAAATCCAGTTTTTCTTACTAAGCAGATATTTTCTGTTAGTAATCCAATATTCTAATTATTAATCTCATACATGTGTTATTAATCTAATGTTAATCAAACATTTAATCCATAATCTAATATTTTCATTATTAATAAGATAACTCTATTATTGATGAGATAATTATATTAGTCCAATATTTGATATTAAATACTGTTATTATTATATTATATTATATTATATTATATTATATTATATTATATTATATTATATTATATTATATTATATTATACATTTTTATTATTAATAGTGCTTTATCCGTTATAATTTTATTGTTAATATAATAAATTATTATTAATCAGATTATTAAAAAATAATTATATACTTGTATTATTAATCCTTTTTATTAATAATCCAATATTTTTATTATCTATGAGATTTTGTTCCTTCTCATTAGAGAATAGAAACACCCTGGCTGCACAATTAATTTCTCAGTGAAACTGAAGCCCTGTGACCCTCTGGGCTGTGCAGAATTACTCCACTTTTTATCGTAAAAGACAAGGTTTTGCCTGAATTAAAGCCTAATCCCATTGATAAAAACAGGATTGTGATGATGCAGAGTGGTTTTCATCTGGATCCTGAGGTTTCACCTGGATCCTGAAGCCTCGTGAGAGCCATGAAGCTGAGCCCAGGTGAAACCCAGTTTTGACTGCACCACAACATCTGGAGATCCCTCCACACAGAGATTCCAAAGTGCTTCCAGACTTTGCTGTGAGGGTTTGATTCAGCCCTTTGTGGCTCATCATGGAATCATGGAATGCATTGGGATGGGAGGGACCTTAAAGCTCATCCTGTTCCACCCACTGCCATGGGCAGGGACATCTTCCACTGTCCCAGGCTGCTCCAAGCCCTGTCCAGCCTGGCTCTGGACCCTTCCAAGGACGGGGAATCCTCTGAGAAATCCATTCCAGGGCCTCACCACCCTCACAGGGGAGAACTTCTTCCCAATGTCCTGCCTAAGCCTCCCCTCTTTCATCCCCTAACCCACTCCTTGTCCCATCACTTCTTTCCAAGCCTCTCTCCAGCTCTCTTGGATCCCCCAATGAAGGAAAATTACCATTAAAGATCACTTCCAATCAGAACAGTTCCATAATTCCATTGACATTCTATGGTTGTTTTTGTGGCTCTACAGCCCTTTGCAAAAGTGTCTCCACAGTTGATTTCCCAGAAATCTGGGTCCCTCCCCATCATCCTCCTGCCCCTCCCAGGATTCAGTTGGAATTCTTTCCGAAAGAGAGGATCCTTCTTCCCTCTAGCTGGGGAAGGAGATGAAATATTCCCAATGGGATTGGGACACTGCAGTTATCTCAGTGGAGTTTTGCTAAACAAGGGTGACATTATTAAAGTGAGCTTCTTGAACAAACTTTTGGCGTAAAATCAGCTGCTCTGTGCTTTGTTAGAGCTTTTGATTGGACTTTAAGGAAGTTCTGGGAGAAATTTAGGAAATAGCTTGCTTCCTGTGATAAAAATTACCACTGAATGAGATCACAGAATTATGGAATATCCTGAGTTGGAAGTGACAATCATTGAGTCCAACTCATGATCCTGCACAGAACAATTCCAAAATCAGATGTTGGCCAAGAAATGTTTCCTCAGGTACACCCCATCTCACCTTAACTTGGGACTCCAGAGGGAAAACTGAACTAAAGGAGAGATGAGACTTTGTTATTCCCAGACTTTCAGCTCCTTTCTTCATCTGCAGCTGCAGTGCCAAACAAAAGCTACACAGAGGATCTGCCCACAAGTTATTTAATGAGTTACTCCTGGAGGGAATGATGGATCCGAGGTGTAGCCATGTGTGCTGGCTGACTGGTCAGACCAGACCTAAAGGACTTGGCCCTAAACCCCATTTTTACAGCAGACAATCTGCATTTGTCATTCTTTTCCAGCCACCTTCTTCCACTTTTTCACTTTTTCCAGGAGCTTTTTCCTGTGGTTGGATCAGATTTCCATTAATTCATTTATATGGAAGAGTTCTATCAAATATCTCATCAGGGCCATCAGAGTCCTGCCCTCCCCAGACCAAAACAAACACACCAGACAGGGTTTCAAGCTTTTAGTTGCCAAAGACAAAGGTTCCACACAGCCTGAGATTAAAAGCTCTGAGAAAGCCCAGGGAAGGGGCACCTTCACAATATCAGCTCCAGCAGAGGAGTGGGATGGGGAGTCCAGGGATGGTTGTGCAGGGAGAGCTCAGAATGATGCACAGCCCATCCAGACCAGTGGTGACAGCAGAAAAGTCCCATTGCCCCCAACAATGAGGGAACAGCTTCATCCCGTTCCACTGGTGAGATTCTGCATCCAAGTTTTACTTGTGGGCAGCTTCTCCAAAGAAACCTGAGCCACTTCCATAGGCAGAGCAGTGACCTGGGCTTGGAGAAGACCATCCTCCTCCTGACCTGCATTCCTCAGTCTCATCTCCACAGGTCCCTCCTCCGTAACAAGTGTCCACTCTGGAGCAATCCCAACCTCCTTCCCCACCACTACCAGGGCTGCAGGTGCCAGCAGAGTTCGATCCCCAAACCCCAGAGATGGAGTTTCCTCCTCCTCCAGAGATTGAGCCTCTCCTGCCTGAGATTTCTCCTCCATACCCTGAGCCTCCCCCATATCCAGAGCCTCCCCCATAACCTGACCCTCCTCCATACCCTGAGCCACATTCTCCCCCACCAATGCAGCCACCACTGCCATAACTGGATCCTCCATGACCTGAGCTTCCTCCTGCTCCACTTCCAGAGATGGAGCCTCTCCTGCTGGAGCTTCCTCCTCCATATCCTGAGCTCCCTCCATACCCTGAGCCTCCTTCTCCACCACCAACGCAGCCACCGCTGCCATAACTGCATCCTCCATGACCTGAGCTTCCTCCACCTCCAGAGATGGAGCCTCTCCTGCCAGAACTGCTCCAACCTCCAGAGCTCATCCCCCCACTGTGGGGGCTGCAACTGCCACTGCTAGAGCCATAACTACCAGAGTTGTGACCACCACCAGAGATGGAGTCTCTCCTGCCAGAGCTACTCCCATACCCTGAACCTACTCCATACCCTGAACCTCCTTCTCCACCACCAATGCACCCACCAGAGCTTGATCCTCCATGACCTGAGCTTCCTCCGTACCCAGAGCTGATTCCTCCTCCAGAACTTGCCCCACCACTGCCAGAGCCAGATCCATATCCACCAGAGCTGTGACCACCTCCAGAGATGGACCCTCTCCTACTAGAGCTTCTTCCATATCCTGAGCTCTCTCCATACCCTGAGCCTCCTTCTCCTCCACCAACGCAGCCTCCACTGCCATAACTGGATCCTCCAAGACCTGAACTTCCACCTCCAGAGATGGAGCCTCTCCTGCCAGAGCTTCCTCCATACCCTGAACCTACTCCACACCCTGAACCCCCTTCTCCACCACTAATGCAGCCACCAGAGCTTGATCCTCCAC
>JANPWX010019572.1:97302-118553 GCA_024734555.1 Trochalopteron elliotii
CCAGAGCTGGATCCCCATCCTCCAGAGCTCTGGCCACCTCCAGACATGGAACCTCCCTGACATGAACTTCCTCCCCCATATCCTGATCCTTTCCCTCCTCCAGAACTTGACCCACTACCACCAGAGCTGGATCCTCCACTACCAGAGCTGCTGCTACCCTTGGAAATGGAGCCTCCACTACCTGAACTGGATCCACCCCCTCCAGATCCTGAACCTTTCCCTCCTCCAGAAATAGATCCACCAGAGCTGGATCCTCCACCTCCAGAGATGCTGCTGCTGCCTTTCGACATGGAGCCTCCACTGCCAGAGCTGGATCCTCCTCCACAGATGGAGCCTCCACTGCCAGAGCTTCCTCCTCCATATCCTGAACCTTTGCCTCCTCCAGAACTGGATCCACCACCACCACCAGAGCTGGACCCCCACCCTCCAGAGCTGCCACCCTTGGTCATGGAGCCTCCACCACCTGAGCTTCCTCCTCCTCTATATCCTTTTCCACCTCCAGAGATGGACCCACCTCCACCAGAGCTGGATCCACCCCCTCCAGAGCTTCCACCTTTTCCCCCTCCAGAGATCGGCCCTTTCATTCTGCTCCCACTGGTACCATCAGAGCTCATTCTCCCCTTCATACTTTTTATGCCTCCAAAGACTCCAGTAACTCTGGCATTGTGGTCAATGACACCTGCAAGAAACGGAAATTATGTTCAATTTATTCTTTTCACCCCAGGAAATTCACAGCAGGGCTGTTTTAAGCATCATCCTTCCTACCCTGGTCATCATGGACTTATCTTTGAAGGGGCCAACAAGAATCTCCCTTAGTAGAGATCAACCTATGAAATACTGTCTCATTTTTCTGGGGTTTTTAGCTTTTTTTTAAACATAATTTATGTCTTATTCCACCCATGAACACTCAGTGCAGCCCATCCTTTACAAAGACTGAGACTCTGTGTTTCCTTCAGCTTCCTCAACTTTTCCACAAATTTTAGGACTAGTTTTTATTTCCTTCCCTTCTGCCCTGCATCAAACAGACCTGTGGGTTAAATGCAGTGTTTCCCATTTCCTCCAAATTTATTAGGAATTAGCCAATAATTCTAAAGCCGGTTGTTATATTAATGTATGTTCACACATTCCCCTTCACATCCTTCCCTGAATTAAGATGGGAACTGGCATGGTTTGTTCCCATGGTGTCAAGATGATGAAGTAGAAACACTTTTCTTTTAAAAACCCTGAGAAAAATCCTTGGGATACTCACAGATCGTGGCTGGTGATCCTTCCTGGATCCTGTGGAGGAAAAGTGACACTGAAGTAAAGCAGCCAATAAAATCAGAATTAAAATTCAGGTTAGGCTTTATCAATGATCTGCAGAAAGGTGACTCCTCCCAGGCCCAGTCCATCCCAGAGATCCCAGTGACAGATCCACAGGCACTCTGCTTTGTCTGGGTGTTCTACCCAGGATGGATTTTGCCCCCACCTGTTCTCCTCCTCCTCGAGGAGTGACCTATACATGGCGATCTCAATGTCCAGGCCCAGCTTCACGTTCAGGAGCTCCTGGTAATCACGGACAAGCTGAGAAAGGTCATCCTTGGCCTGTTGGAGGACGTTTTCCAGCTCCTGGAGCTTTTCCTGGCCATCCCTGATGGCCGAGCTCCCACGGTGCTCAGCATCCTTAATGGAGTCCTGGAGGCTGGAATTCTGCAGAGGGAACAAAGGGAATATGACCATGTCCCATCTGTGGGAGGATTTTATCATAGAATCATGAATTATCCATAGTCAGGAGGGAACCACAGGAATCTTCAAGTCCAGCTCCTATCCCAGCACAGGAAAATTCCCCAAATCCCATAATTTTCATACCCTCCCAGCATTCCCTGGAAATCAAAAGGCTTTCCTCAGTGGCAGAACACCGAAAATACATTACACTGGGTAAATTAACACAATTAAACCCCAATATACAACCCCAAAATCTAAGTCTGCTTCATTTGGAAGAGAAAACTTCATCCCTAAGTTTGCCTCCAAATGACTGGCTGCCCCATACTGCACTGAGATCCCATGGAAAAGGGGCTTAAACCATTTAATCCTGCTGGAAAGTATCAGCTTTACCCTTTTCCTTGCGATTTCAATTTCTGGTTGGAGTCTTTGGATCTGCCTGGCAAGTTCCTGGATTTCCTGGTGACTGTTCCGCAGCTGCTCTCGTTGATTCACCCACATGTTCTGCAGGTCCTGGTACTGAAGGGAAGAGACACAACACATTTTTGGTTTCTTTTCCAATGAGGAGATCTGTGTTCCTGTTTCCCTGGTGTGCACTCACCCTGCCCCGGTACATGGTGTCCACTTCAGCTGTGCTCCTGTGAGCAATTCCCTCATATTCCTGCCTGACCTCCTCAATGATTCCATCCATGTTCAGGTCCCTGTGGTTGTCCATGGACAGAATAACATCAGTGTTCCCAACAACCGTCTGCAGCTGGGACAGCTCCTGCATGGAAAATCAGATTAGGGATTTTAAGAGTCCTTGTGGTCAGTCCAGGCCTTTATGAGGAAAAAATGGGACCTTGTGACAAATTTCCCACTGGAATTTTTCCACCGGCAGCCCCCCAGTACCACTGTACCCCCACCACTTGTAATTTTCAAGGTCACACCAGACCCCTTTTCACTCACAAAAGGCCAAGGATAATTAATTCTCCAATCCAAAAAATCCCACCCAAGCAAAATTTCTGGGAATCTCCAGAAGGTGTGTCCTTCAAGACCTGAGGGTAAGATTTTAATCACTCACAGCTTCATATAAACACCGGAGGAACTCTAGCTCCTGCCTCAGGATATCCAGTCGGACATCAAATTCCATTTTTCCCATGTAGGCACTGTCCAGTTCCTGTAAAAAAACCAAAAAACATTGGAATATTTGCATTTTGTTGATCCAAATGCTCCACTGAAGTGCAATTCTTGGGATATTCTCATAAAGCCTTCATTCCTGGGATCAAATAATGGCCTAGAGATCTCAGATGTCATTTGAAAAGCAATGGGAACAAAGAGAAACCATTTAAGAGAAAAAATTGGCTGGGAAATGAGTACCACAACTGCGGCAATAAATCTGTTCCTGGGGAACATGAGAAATGGAAAAACACCATTTTTATTCATACTTCTAGTAAAGAGTTGCCTACATTTTCTCTTCTCAGATAGTTTTAAGCCATCTACAGACATTGTTTAACATAATAACTGTATTCCACCTGAATTGGGGTTGAGTGAATAGGGGAAAACCATCATTTTTTAGATATTTCTCCTACAAAGGACCAACTCATTCTCTAGAGGAAATAATCCCACCTCAGTCTTGTTGTGGTTTTCAGTTACATTGGTTAAAATTAGACAAAGCTCAGCAAAAAATTCAGCTGTTGAGAACCTTAGCAACCACCCAGATATTGTTTTATTGCCAAGGCTTTGATTTTGCTCAGGATCTCGGGTTAATTCACCTTTTTAAGCTCCACAAACTCCTCCTCCTTAGACGTGCGTTTGTTGATCTCATCCTCGAATCTGGGGGAGAGAAGGAGATAGATTATTATCTATTATCTATTATCTATTATCTATTATTAATTAATCTATTTAATTAATCTAGCCATTATCTATAATTATTGATCTTAATTTTTAAGTCAAGTGGACCAGTAAACAACAGAATCACCCAAAGACTGAACGTGTTGAGTTTCCATTTTCCTTTAATTGCAATTTCTGGTAAGTGCAAACCCTCTGCAAAAAATGGGGTCAATGCAGATCGGTCCTAAATTTAATAATTCTGAACTAAACTTTCCATTTCTCAGAGTTGTGGGTGAACATAAATTATCTAAGCCAGAAAAAGTGACAACTCTTCCCAACTTGACCCCAAGCTCAGCTCTGTCCCTCTTCACCAGGGCCCCACAAGTGGAAGCCCAGGTCACTCACTTCTAGTGGGGAGAAGGAAGAGGAGGAGTCTGGGAAGGAAAGACGATGGGAGAGATCATCACTAACTTTGATTTTCCTCTCATTTTTGGGAGTTCAACCCTTACCAAACTCTTCCAGCATCAAAGTCAAGCCCCATAATGCACCTGCAGCAGCAGCGCAGAGCTAACAAACTGCCAACTCCTGTAGATGCAAAGCTGATCTTTGCCATCCAAGGGCACAGTGAGCATCACCTGGGAAAATCCCAGCACCGCTTTTCCCAGATTTGTGACTATTCACCTGTTTTTATAATCCTCAACGAGCTGGAGCATGTTGTAGGCTTCGGGATCCAGCTGCTCCTTCTGGCTCTGGAGTGTCTCGAGCTGCCGCTGCAGGTTGGTGACGTAGGACTGGAAGAAGTTGTTGATATTCCTGCTCTCCTCGGGACCAGAGCTTTGCTGCTGCAGAAGTTCCCACTTGGCCAAGAGTGCCTGATTCTGCCGCTCCAGACATTGCACCTGGAAGGAAAAGCAGATGCAGAGGGGCAGCATGTCTCCAGTCGGCATCTCTGCCAAGGAGCCAGGCTGGGAGAGCTGGAGGTGTTCACCTGGAGAGGAAAAGGGAAAGGAGATCCTGAAGCCCCTTCCAGGGCCTAAAGGGGCTCCAGGAGAGCTGGAGAGGGACTTGGGACAAGAGCCTGGAGAGAAAAACAAAGGGTGATGGCTTCCCACTTCCAGAGGGCAGTGAGATAGATGGGATATTGGGAAGGAATTCCTCCCTGTGAGGGTGGGGAGGCCCTGGAATGCATTTCCCAGGGACTGCTCCATTCCTGGAGGTGTCCAAGGCCAGGTTGGATGAGGCTTGGAGCACAGTGGTCTAGTAGAAGGTGTCACTGCCCATGGCAGGAACTGGATAAACTTTAAGGTGCCTTCCGATCCAAATCACTCCACGATTTCTATAATATTGACCAGATGATAACCTGGACACCCAAAAGTTTATGAGAGAAAGAAGAGTCACAGACATGCTAATTTTGCATGGACTATGGAATCTTAAACCTCCTCAGTAACCAACACCTGTCTGGTGAAACAGGAAACCCTGAAGTCTCCACATGTAACAGAGAGAAGCAGAGACAGAGACACCTCCCACACACCACTGGGGTGGAAGAGCTTTCATGGCTGGTTTGAGTAGAAGCAGAAGAGAAGACAAAACTGGAGAGATGGAAAGTCATTAAAGAGCTGAAGATGGACCACCTAGTAGAGGGCAGGGCTTCCAAACCAAGAAGTGATTTGTTTAATAATTCAGAGAAATTGAATTCACTTGCAATTTCTGGCAAGTGCAAACCCCTGCAAGAAGAGGCACTAAAATAGCCTGTTCTTGCAAGGTTTGGCTTTGCTTGAGAAAAAAATACTAACTCATCAAGATGTCCAAGTCCATCACCCATTTTTCCTGCTGGCATCAACAACCTCCAGGCACTGGAATATAGGAATATATATTCCCAGAAACTCCTTTCCTCAAAAGAGGAGTGAGTCTGTATGCCAGTGACATCCTGGCAGTTCATTGTCCTGCCGCAAAAGATGACTCCAAGATCTTTATCCCAAGGCAAAAAGTGATTCACACAGTGGTTACAGTGACCCATTGGGAGCTCCACAGCAGCCTGTGGGAATTCAGCCAGTGCTGGGATTTTTGTGGGGAGAAGATGGAACGTGAACGTGTCCCTGTGACTCACCTTACACTTCCCCCTCCCCAGATAACAGCACAGGGATCAGGGCTCACCTTCTCGATGAATGATGCGAATTTGTTGTTGAGAGCTTTGATCTGGTCCCTCTCATCTGAGCGCACTCGCTGGAAGTCGGGGTCCACCTGGAGCTGTATTGGCCTCAGCAGGTTGGTGTTGACATGGACCTCCTCAATGCCTCGGAGAACTCCAGCCTGTCCCAATCCCTGTCCAACCCCTTGTTCCCCTACTCCAAGGCCTCCTCTGAGCACCTCCCTGCCTGAGCCTCCTCTGTAGGTGCCACCAAGCCCTGTTGCACCGCTTTGAAAACCTGCTACGAAATATCCTCTTCCACCAAAGCCCCTCTCAGGTTGTCTCCAGCCACCAAACCCAAAGCATCTCCCATATCTTACTCCTTCTCCTCCATAGCTTCCACCAGTATAGACATTCCTGAACCCTCCAAGGTTGTGGAGGCTTCTGCTGCCATATCCCTGCCCAAACCCTACAAATCTCCCGTCTCCACCACCCAAGGTCCCGCAGTGAGCGGAAGAAGAGCTGAAATTCCCGTCCCCATATCTGGAGAAATATCGTCTCATGGCAGCACTTCCAGGCAGGAGAGCTGATGCAGAAGGTGGTGAAACAGGAGGAGAAATGAGAAGGAAGGATCCTCAGCTACTCTGGAGGAGTATGGAAGTTCTCCTTTATACGTTCTGGAGGAGCTTGTCTCCATTCCGTGTTAATTAGCAGGTCTCTAATGTTATTGGGTTTGGTTCATCAGGCAGCAATTAATGGCTGCCCAGAGAGGTCAGATAAACACCAACACCAGTGGGGCAGTTGTGAAATTCCTCAAATCCTGCCTGACTCATGAGCTTTGCTGACAGATCTCCTTATCTCATTAGCCTCCATCCGTAATTACAGTTACCCCTGCTCATCCCCAGAGCTCATTCTCTCCCATATTTCCCCACCTCTTTTGATATTTCAAGGGGCACAAGATCTTGATGGTCCTTGGGCGTGTCTGACCTTCCTTCACCACATCACCAGGAGCACCCACTGCACCCTTTGCTTCCTATTCCTGTTCTTCTCTCATTCCCAGAATATCCCAGGAGCAACTTTTGCTTCTTATGGGGAGGATCCATCCCTCTCCCCATCTCTGTGCCAGACTCCACCTTTTCAACATTCAGTGGCCATGGACATAAGGAAAAGCATTTCAGAGCCAAACCCTGCTGCGGGCAGCACCACTTGGAGGCTCCAGCCTGGATTAATTTCTCGAGAAGTCACTGAGATGTGGTTCCTCCAAAACCACCTCTGGAACCACGTCCCCATGGGAAGAACCTCCTCTTTGTCCCTTACATGACCTTAGGAGGAGCTGAAGTTCACCTGGCAGGATCATCTTCCTCCCAAAGGAGCTGGATGAAGCCAGGCTGAGAATCCATCCGTTATATAGAGGTTCTGTGGTCAGGGCTGTGCAATCCTGGCTCCATTTGGAAAGTGCCTCATAAATTCCCTAAATTAGGGGTTTGTAGCTAGAGGTTGTTAAAACAGCTGGAATATCTCAAGGTGGACAAGACTTTGGATGCTCAGTGAGGCTTTTCTCACCTGGAAACATTGTTTTCCAGGAAAACAGTTGAGAAATCCACTTTTCCCTACCAAAATCCCCTACTTCAGCTTACACCAGGAACAGCCAAACTGGTATCTCAGAACCTTCCTTCTATGCTAATTTTGTGATTAAATTTTACTCATTATCTACATTTCCTGAAGAAATTCAACCAGATTTCCAGCTGATTCCCCCGTTTTTATAAACCTGTATAAAAATCTGACTTGGATTGAGAATTTTGTCTCCTGCAGGAATTTATAATGGTGAGCATTAAAAAATGGTGCAATTACCAAGATTCTGAAAGCCAGGGAGAGGGGAGGGAATTCTTGAAGGAGACTAGAAAGGTTGGAGCCAGGTGGGGGTCTGACTCTTCTCCCAGGTTATGAGTGACAGAATGAGAGGAAATGGCCTCAAATTGTGCCAGGTTTAGGTTGGAAACTAGGGAAAATTCCTTCCTGGAAATGGTTGTCCAGCCCTGGCACAGCTCCCCAGGGCAGGGGTGGAGTCCCCATCCCCGGAAGTGTCCAAGAAATGTGTGCATGTGGCACTTGGGGACACGGTCCATGGTGGCCTTGGAAGTGCCAAGGGAATCATTTGATTTGATGATCCCAAACTAAATGATTCTGTTATTCTGAAGGGCTGGTGCTGGCTCCAGTGTGATTCCCCTCTCCATCCCTGCTCATTTTGTCAGTGCCTCACTCTGGAGCTGTGCTGGGCAATACTCCAGGTAATCCCCCTGGATCGTGGAAGAAGATGTTGTGACTCCTGAGAGTGAGCAGCCACAGCTCCCTGTGGAACACTGTTGAGAGAAGTGTCCATCCCAAAATCCCACCCTGTGCAGCAGCTGAAATGAACCAGGTGTGAATTCTGAGCTTTCCTTGGCAGCTGGAGCCCAGAGCCGGAGCGAGGGGAGCAGCCATCCCACCCCACGTGCTGTAACCTGGAGCGTAGGCAGCTGTTGTGATCAGAGCTGGCACCAGATCAGTCTTGGCAGCACATCCCAACCACACCTGGACCTGTCGAGCTGGCTCCAGAAACAGGGATGCATCCCGAGGGGTGTCCATGCATCCTGCAGATGAAGGGGGAGCTTCCTGTCATTCTTTCCTCTTTCTGACACAGCTGGGACAAAGGAATCACAGGTTCATCCATCATCCTTCCCAGGCAGATGGATTTTCATGGGATCAGGGTGTTACAACCACAGGGTCAACCTGACTCTTTGTCTTGGGATTTTAAGGATAAATTTAAATTGCATCCCAAAACTTGATCCATTAAAATGGTCCACCTGGGCCATTTGTGCAGCTGTTGGAGCAGGGACTGAGGGCCCTCGTGTTGTTCTGCCCATCCCAAGCACTCCCTGGGGCAGGTGGTGAAGGTGAGGAAGGTGGGAAAGTTCCTCCCACCTGGAAAAGCCTCTGAGACAGTGACATGAGTGTGACTTTTTGTGGACAATGAGGGAACTAGGACAGCACCAGGATGGACATGTTGGAAACATCCAGAAATTTAGAGACAGACCCAAACTGGAGTTTTCTGAGCACAATTGGGGCAGGAACCTGCCAAACTCCACCACTCTCATCCACCTGTGTCCACCTTCAAATCAAACCCTAAATGGGACTAATAAATCCCAGTTATCAGGCTGATACTCAAGGAGACACCTCAGTATTCCCACAGGATCATCTAAATCAGCTCAAAATAAGGTCATGGAATGGTCTGGGTTGGGAGGGACCTTAAAGCTCATCCAGTTCCTGCCATGGGCAGGAACAACTTCCACCATCCCGGGGTGCTCCAAGCCTCATCCAGCCTGGCCTTGAACACTTACAGGAATGGAGCACCTCCTGGGAAATGCATTCCAGGGCCTCACCACCCGCTCTGGGAGGAATTTCTTCCCAATATCCCACCTATCCCTGCCCTCTGGAAATGGGAACCCATTCCCCTTTGTTTTTTCCCTCCAGGCTCTTGTCCCAAGTCCCTCTCCAGTTCTCCTGGAATCTCTTTAGGCCCTGGAAGGGGCTCCAAGGTCTCCCTTCCACCAGACCAGGTGGAAGCCCCATCCAATCTGTCCTTGAGCACCTTCAGAGATGAGGCAGCCATAAACTCTTTAGAAAATAGAAATAAAAAGAACTAAAAGAAAAGGGTGGGGCAGGGGTGGGGAAGAACTACAGAAAACACAAACCCTAAAATTACTAAAATCATGAGGGTGTCTGTGGTAGTTTAGCACAGATGTGAGGCTGGGGATGGACTCTGGCTGACCAGTAGGAGTGTTGTCCATGCCTTTGGACATCCCCAGCTTAAATCCGAGATCCCAAGTGACTTGGGCCTTTTCCTCTTCCATCTGGTCAAGAAGTAACATCGTAGTTAGGAGGGGCCTGGTCCAGGCCCTGCTGCCCACTCCGGGCGGTTGGGGCCGAGCCCGGCCAGGCCTCTGAGGGGCCGCTGCCCCGCGGGAGAGCGGCCCGGGCCGGCTGTGTCTCCTCTTCCCCTCCCGGCTCCTGATGGGGGAGGAGAAGATTTCAGATCAGGAGGGCTGGCCTTGCACCAGCAGGGCTGTGGTGGAGGGGACCGGGCTGTGGCTGGGCCGTGCCCGGCCCTGGCTGCCAGCGCTGCTGGCCCAGGGAAGGATGGGATCCTTCTTCCCCAGTTTGGGCTGCCACCGAAGGCCTGGGCAAGCTTTAACTCTTTCCTGACACAGATTGAGACTTTCTTAAACTCTGACCCTTCTCCGAGATGAGAGAAAAGGCCAAATTAAAAATATGTCAAGGGACAATATGAAGATATCTAAGTCAGTAAACAAAGAGTGACTTCGTAAGTGGGAGAGATGACAAGTTGCCTGAGTCCTAGGCTGAAATCTCCTGGGAGTTTTTAGTAACAGACTGTAATATGAATATGCCAAAGTATTCCTGTAAATTGTGGACAATACAAATTGGGGAGATGATCTGTGGATTTGAGCAAAGGTATCTGTGATGGACTGAGTGAATATTGAATTAGTAGCTGTGATCCTGTGATCCCATGTGAGGTTTGAACAGAGAGAGATGAGAAGAAGCCCTATGCCAGCGAAGTGAGAAGACATCTCTGTTCCCTGAGCTGAAGAATCCTTTGCCTTTGAAGTTGCTAATTTTTAAGAAGTGACACCTCAATACCTGTGAGTCTACAACCCGTATGTGGTCAGGGGAAAGGCTACGTGAATACGGGAGGTTCCACAATTGCAGAATCTCCTGGGCAGGCTGCTTTTGTGTGAGTTGGAAGCCACAAGCAGACGGTTTCTCTTGTGGGAAGTTACCAAAACAAGAGGAAAGGCTTTTCTCTCTCAAAGACTGAATGAATGACTGTGTTAAAAGTGGTACTGATCTGGAGTTCTGAGTTTTGCCTCTTTACATTGTTTGTAGAAAATGAATAGTTTGTGGTGGGAGAAAGGGTTGGTTTAGAATTTCATTTGTGGGGTTTTTTTTCCTTTTCCTTTGCTTCTCTTAGCGTGTGTTAATAAAATCTATCTGTTTACCTTAAGTTGGGGCCTGTTTTGCCTTTTTCTCCCAAAAATCCTATCTCCCAGTTGGCAAACAAAATTCAGTGAATGTGAAACCACCACATAAATAGTGCCATGACTGAGATAAGTGAACCAAAACCACTACTGTGTCTTAGAAAACCAGATCCTAAATACAAATTAAGGATATTTACAAGCCCCACTTGTAAAGTGGGCAGAAGAGCGTAAATAAATAAGAATATCAATGCCCTTATGACTATTCACAAAGTACTGCCAGAGCCATACAGTAGCACATGAAGAAATCCGGTATTTAAATTTAATAACTGCCCCAATGAAGGCGATAAAGGAGCACTGAAAGAGATCTTGATCTCCAGCTGCCAAAGTTCCTGCATAATTAGGGCCTTCAGTCACTTGGAACTGGGGCTGGGATGACACAGAGACAGTCATAAAAATGCCTTTAGCCCACAAACTTTCCTTTTCTCCCCCCTTCTTCCCTGGAATAACCACAACCTCTCCATGTGGTCAGCAAAGGCAGCAAGGAGACTTGGAGAAGAGAAGAAAAAAGGAGAGAAATGTCAAAATCCTTGTGTTTTTTGCACAACAAGAGGTGAAACGTTGGCACTCTCACAAAGTTTATCCAATTTTAAGCCTGAGGTTTCCCAGCTGCAAGAATATATTGTCCTAATGATGCAGATATTCCAAAGTGGAATCCACATTCATCATTTAGGGGCAGGGAGACCAGATGGAATTTCCCTCGCACAGACCTAGAGCTGTGTGAGACTGAAAGTTGCTATTAAACCACAGGAAAAAATCCCTCTATCAGGGAATGTTTTGAATTCCATGTATTCTCAACATTTTGTGGTAAATAGTGACATTTCCTGGTGAGAAAGCTGTAACTGGAGGAGGTCTGGGAAGGCCCTAAATGGGAGAGATTTTTCCTGCACAGACAGAGCTCAGGTGGTTGGGAATGATTTTGGTGGGGGGATATCTTCTTTTGCCTCTGTTGAAGAGCAATGTTTCATGGAAACACTCCGTTGGAATCCTGGCAGGATCCAGGGCAGGGGGCGGAGGGAGGGGAAGGGGCAGTGCTGGATGCTCCAAACAGGGCAGGTAAGGAGGAACAGAACCCATCACCGGGTCACTCCACCAGGAGCTGCTCCCAAACACAAACGGGAGGAAGCAGCCAATGGACCACAGAATTCCAGAGCAGGAGGAACAACGCTGCTGCCACAGAGGAATTTTATTTGGAGGGGAAGGAGGACACAAGTAGATGGAGACCAGGATCTCTGGGACAGCATGGAACAACATGGTTGAGGTTGGAATCAAGTCCAAGCTCCAATGAGAGCAAGGGAAACAAGAGAGATCAACGTGGGAAGGGCTGGCAAGCCCTCAAAGAGCAGCAAGAACTTCCCCAGAGCAGAAACATCCATGCAGGGAATGGCCACAGCCTTTCCCTGTGGTCAGCAAAGGCAGGAAGACTCTGAAAGGATGAAGGAAGGGAAATGTCAAAAACGTGGTCGTTTGTGCAGAAAAAAAAAGGTGAAATGCCCTGGCAATGGCTTCAGACTGGAATTTTGACTTTGAGGAGGCCAGCTCTGGGGTCGGACAGTCCCAGTGTTGTGTCCCTGAGGGAGAGGGTCTCTGGTGAGGCTTATTTAGGGACCAACAACCTGAAATCTGACTTTAACTTGTGATCCCGTTAACAAGTGACTGATGGCTCTTTTAATGTCTTTTAATAAATGGTTTGTGATTTGGGGCTGACAGGAAGGTAAACAAGCCAGTAAAATCCTCAACAACACCCTTGATATTAAATCATCAATTCAGAAAATAACAACATAATTATGATACTGGTTAATCTCCTCCTTCCCTGACAATAATGTGAAAGTTTATTAATTAAATTGAATATGATTTGTGAATACACTGAAGTAATTTTTCTATTGCTGTTATTATTACAGTGGTGGCGAGTGGACGAAGGAGAAGCTCATTAATTTTTTTGCTTAATTGGCTAACGCCAAGTATCAGCCTCTGATCCCTGAGATCTCTGACAGGCTGAGCATGTCGCGGTGCCTCCACACACAGCTGATGCCCTCGGGCTCAGGCGAGGTGCTGGAACAAGGCAGAGATAAAATCTCCAAAGGGTTTCAGAAGGAGCAGGTGGAGGAGGAAAGGCAAGACCTGCAGAGAAAAAAAAAATTAAAATAAGGGAAAAAACCCCAAAGAGGATGAGGAGGAAACTGGATTGAACTCCAGGTTAAAAGCACTGGGAGACATGAGGGTTTTTTTTCCTATGTGCACGTTTCTCAGCAGAAAAATGGTCAATGGATGTGGCAGTCATGATATAAATTGATTTTTGTTTCTATTAGGGCAGGATTTGGATGAGGATCTCCACGTGACCCAACAATCAGCTGTCTCAGGAATGGCCCCTGCAGGGGTTTGGAACCTCAGGATGGTCCCCAAGGTAAAGAAAGGCTGAGAGTGTTCAGCAGCTCCAAAAGCTGCTGTGTGAATTGAGGACGATTTGAATCACATCCTGTCCCACAGGAAGCTGAAGCAGCTGGAGTTAATTCTGGCAGATGCTCCAAATCCAGTAAACAAGGTGATTACTGACCTCCCAGGAAGTGGGCCCGTGCTGCCTTCCGGGGGTAGCGTCACCAACAGGAGGGTGACCCCACCCAGCAGCTCCACCTGGGCTGGACTCCGAGCTCATAATTAGCCCAATCAAGGTCAGACTTTGTGATCAATTGAGTAAATCCCTCTATTGATGGGTCCAAATTGCTGTGGTTTCCTCTGCAACAGCAAAAGGAGCAGCCGCAGGACAACAAGGCAGGTGCAGAAAAGGTAAAGCTGCACAAAAAGCACCAAACCTGTGATGGTTCCACTGTAAATCTCCTGCCTGGGGAGGGAAAGGTCTGAGGATGGGGTGGGGAAGGCCAGTTTAAGGGCTTTGACAGGTATAGAATCCTGGAATATCTCGACTTCTGGAAGGGACAGACAGGGATCATCAAGTCCAACTCCTGGCCTTGATCAGGAGAATCCCAACAATTCCAGGCCTGAGAGCATTGTTCAGTATAAGGAGGATTTGGAGCTGCTGGAGACAGTCCAGAGGAGGCCACAGAGGCTCCTGCCCTTCTGAAGCCAGGCTGGGAGAGCTGGGGGTGTTCACCTAGAGAGGAGAAGGGAAAAGAGACCTTGGAGCCCCTTCCAGGGCCTAAAGGGGCTCCAGGAGAGCTGGAGAGGGGCTGGGGACAAGGCCTGGATGGCCAGGACAAGGGGAAATGGCAACCCACTGCCAGAGGGCAGAGTTAGGTGGGATGCTGGGAAAGAATTCCTCCCTGTGAGGGTGGTGAGGCCCTGGGATAGAATTCCCAGAGGATTCCCCATGAAAAGCAATCCAGGTAAAGGGCTCGAGTCCTTGGCCATCGGCCCAACTTTACTCCAGGGAGTCACAAACACCTGCAGAGCCCCCCCGAAATGGGAGAACTCATTCAGGGAGAAGCTTTGTGGGGGAGGAGGGAGGGAGGCAGCTCCAAGGCTCCCCAGGACCAGCAGGAGGTCCTTGTCCAAAGGTAACACACAGAGCAGTTCCCATTTCAGCTGATTCTGGCCCCAAATCAAATCCTGAATGGATCAGACTCAGCAGAGAACCCCCAGCAGAGAGAGACCCACCACAAACATGGGCACAACCCACCTCTTCTCCTGTCACCTTCCTCCTGACTGTCAGCTGGAGTCATGACCTGCACAGTGGTGGGTTTGTACCCAACCTGAAATTCCCATCTCAGTCTGACCCATAACTTATGGGAAAGTCAGTTTGTCATTGACCTGGAGGATAGTGACAGGTTCTGGTGTCAGAGCAGCACCTGGAGGTCACTGGCAGGTTCAGTTGACAGAGCAGGATGTGGAGGACAGTGACAGATTCAGGCAAGTCAGAAGGTCTGGAGGACAATGATGGGTTCAGGTGTGTGAGGAGGGGTCTGGAGGTCACTGACAGGTTCAGATGTTTCACAGCAGCACCTGGTGGTCACCAGCAGGTTTGACCATGTCAGAGAACTTTGCCTTGCACAGGCTCCAAACCTTCCAGTGACATTTTGTGGCTGTGTCCACCCCCCAGACTAGGTGAGTCCCCAGGCCACTGGAGAGGTAGAATTGATTCAACCCATGCTCCAACAGCATTGGTCAGATAATGCACGTTTTGGAGTCACACATGTAAACTCCATGGAACATCATTCCACTCCAAGGACAGAACTAGGGAGTGTGGAAGGAGGATGAAGCTCAGGGAGCCACCCCCATCCCAACTGAAATGGGTGGGAGGAGGAAGAGGAGGAGTGGTCTCTGTCAGCACCAGGTGTGGATGATGCAGTTGCTGTAAATTGTGCAAATCTGGCTCTACCTGTCCCAGCTGGAGCTGAGGCAGCCCTGGATGGAACAGGGCTGGGAGGGAGCAGGAGGCACCACATTCCCAGGCATCCAGGTCATGGGGGTGGGTGGGAGCAGCTGTTTTGCTCAGAGGAGCAGGGTCAGCATCCAACAGGGGCCAAGTCCAGCAGGAAAAGTGCTCAGATGTCAGCTCAGTCTGTCCAAGCAAAGCTGGGGTGAATATTAATTAGATGAAGGGCCCAAATTTTTCTGCACAGCCACAGATCGGTGCTCTGTGACACAGATTCCTCTGGATCCTGGCACGAGTCACCCCTGGAGACTGACAGTGGATTCACTCACAAGCAACCCAGGGTAGGGTCCAAAGAGCAGGAAAGGAGGTGATGGAGTATCCAGGATTAAACATCAGGAGCCCAGCGTGGAAAGCAAAGGGAAGAGCTCCCCTTAGCTAAATTTCTTTGGAAGTTGCACAGTTTTAGGTACCTTTGTCAATGTACTTGCCCACAGGAGTTTTAAACCTTCTCCCAAGCCCAGATACTCCGTGGTGGTCACTGCTTCCATGAGCTGCTGATGTTGGTCTCTCTTGAGGTCAGAGGGTTTTCTGGTGTGTATTTGAGCTGGCTTTTTAGACCAGTTGAGTTGGATGTAAGAGAACTGGGGGTGTTTCTGTTTGAAGTGCAGAGAAGGCACCAAAGGATGCTGATCCCCACTTTTAACCTCCTTTAACCTCTCTGCTCCTCAATTCCTTCCCCTGAATGTCCCATCCTCAAGATCCCAAAGGACTCCAGCTGCTCAGGAAAAGTGTGCCAGCCTGGAGGGTGCAGAGGGAGGTCAGTTCCCAGGTGACAAACCAGTGCTTCTCATAAAAACAAATGTTTCCTTCTCCCCAGCTGTCCACCATCATCCCCCTGCCTGCCCAGACTGGGGGAATCTCCTCCATGTTTGCACAGTGACCCACCCAGGGGAAAAACCATGGTGGCTCCCAAGGCCCTCCCACCATAACCATGATTAGTAACAATTAAAAACTCATTACAGCCCTAATTACAGCCAATAAAATGCCACTTGGGTTAACTTCCCAAGGAGCTCATAAAACATGGCACAGATTCGGTTTCTTCTCATGTTCTAATGTGAAAGGTCCTTCTCAGCCCATGCCCTGACCCCAGGGGAGCAGTGACATTTCCCGGCCCTCCAGCCCCCACCTGGCTGCACCCTCCTGTCAGGGTGTTCTGGAGAGTGAGAAGGTCCCCCCCAAGCCTCATTTTCTGCAGGCTGAGCCCTCCCAGCTCCCCCAGCTGTTCCTCAGGAGTTCTCCAGACCCTTCTCCTTGTGCTCCAGCCTTTCCCCAGCTCTGTTCCTGTCTCTGGACATGCTCCAGTCCCTCAGTGTCTTTCTTGGCCTCCCTGGATGGGATCCAGCAGCTCTCACTGTTCCCCACAGAGCAGGCAAAGGGGATCCCAACCCTTTCATCCCAGCGCAATTCACTTGAGCTATTTCCTTCAACTCCCTTTTTCATGAGTGTATCAGATGGGAATGATAAACCCAGGCACCTCTTGGCTTCTCTCCAGGAAAAACTCAGGGAACTCAGAAAAATCCTGTGGTTTTTGGCAGGATAATGTCAGCACCTTTGGATTCCTGGGCTTCAGCAGGCTGGAGATCTCTGTCCTCCCTGCCACCTTCCTGAGGGTGTCCCCAAGACACTGCTGGGCTTTGAACCACCTGGGTCCAAACCTGTCACTGGACTCTTCCCTGGGATGAGGAAGAGGGACATGACTTTTTGGTCTTTCCCACCTCAACCTATGAATTTTAGAATCAGAAATGTCATTTTTGACTCAAACAGGAGGATAAGATGCATTGCAACCTGGTGTAAACATCATTCGGAAATCAGGAGCGTGAACTGGAAGGAAATTTGGAGGTAAATAAGAAAAGCAGCAGGAAAGTAACACTGGTTCAAATAAAACAAATCATTTCTTCCTTATTTTGCTCATTTAGATGACAAGGACTTGACAATGTTGATCTCAGTTTCCATATTTTATCTGCACCAGATCAATCATAGAATCATGGAATGGTTGAAGTTGGAAAGGATCTTAAATCCCATCTGTTGCCACCCCCCATTACACACACACTGCAGAGAAGTCAGAGCTGATTCACCTCTTGCTCCTCCCAGAGCTACAGAAGAATCCAGTCAAGCGTTAATCAAATTAATTTGGTCGCAATGGCATGTAATTTGGAGAGGGCTAATGACTAATCTGGCTGGGCCATCTGGAGCTCTGATGGCAGGTTCTGTGCTCTGGGATGATCTTTCAGGCTGTTTTTTTTTTTCTTTGTGAGTAATTTGTGTCCACTCAGAGCTGTCAGACCTTCCCACGGCCCACAGATGAGGAGCTGGTGTAAGAGCCCAGCCAGGCAGGCAGAGGGTGCTGCTCATCCTTGTGCCAGCCCCGGGGAGGACTCAGCCTCCTTACCCTGGCTCCAGCTACCCACGGGAGACTCCTCCATGGCAGGAGTTGGAATGAGATGAACACAGAATGTGGGAAGGGATCCTAAAGCCCATCCAGTTCGACCCCCTGCCATGGGCAGGGACACCTTCCATTAGACCAGGTTACTCCAAGCTCCTGCCCACCTCCAGCCAACCCAAACCCTAAATGTGAATAATGAATCCTAGTCCTCAGGGTGATGCTCAAGGAAACACCTTGGCATTCCCACAAGATCATGTAAATCAACTCAAAATAGGATCATGGAAGAGTTTGGGTTGGACAGTCTCGGGTTTGGTTTTCTCACCCGAGATTCCGGCTGTTAAGAGTCCTTGGCCCTCTAAAAGCCCTGAGCCGCGTCGCATAAAAAAGCAGAGTCTCCAAGGCCTTGTTTTCAGGTTTCTCATGTTGTTTATTATTTGATATCTCAAAGTTTTCTCTGCACCCAGCCGAGGTCCGGACAGCGGCTGGGACACGAGGCGACTGCCCTCGGTGAGGCGGTGCTCTACTCTTATACAGATAACTACGTGTCCATTATTTACTAATTTGTGCCAATGCCTAGTGCCTATACTAGAAAAGTCACTTGTACCTTAACCCAATCCCCTCAAACTACTTTGTGTCATCACTACCTCAGAAGATGGAGGACGAAGAAGAAGGAGAAGAACTTAGGGCAACACCCTAAATCCTCCATCTTGTCCCCCATTTACCCCTATACTAAGAATCCTAAAACAACAAAATTTTTCACCCCGTGCTGTGCTAAGCTACTATTTTCACACCCTTGAGGTTTGCAATTCTTCTCCTAGTGCTGGAAGCTTTTCCCATGGACTAAAATCAAACTCGGTGTCTTTCTGGGCTGTGTGCCAAGGTCTCCAACCCCCCTGGACTGGCTTCACACCCCCCTGTCCAGGGCTCAAATTCTCTTCTTCAGGTCCCAGGTCACCCAAAGGGATGCCCTGGACTCCGACAGGACAGGATCTTCAAGCTCATCCCAGTCCATCCCTGCCATGGGCAGGGACACCTTCCACTATCCCAGGTTGCTCCAAGCCCCATCCAGCCTGGCCTTGGACACTTCCAGGGATGGGACAATCTCAAGAAAATCCACTCCAGTGCCTCATCACTCTGACAGGGAGGAATTCCTCCCCAACATCCCATCTAACTTTTCCAGTTTGAAGCCATCACCTCTTGTCCCATCTCTCCCTGTCCAAGTCCCTCTCCAGCTCCCCTAGAGCCCCTTGGAAGGGACTCAAAAATCTCCTTTCCCTTCTCCCCAGGTGAGCACCCCCAGCTCTCCCAGCCTGGCCCCAGAGGAGCTCCAGCCCTTGGACCAGCTCCATGGCCTCCCCTGGGCTCTCTCCAGCAGCTCCACGTCCTCCCTGTGCTGGCCCCAGGGCTGGAGCAGCTCTGCAGGTGGGATCTCACCTGGGCAGGGCAGAACACCCCCTCCCCTGCTGCTCCTGTTGGGGGCTCAGCCGAGGCTCGGGGGTCTCTGGGCTGGGGCAGGTTCCACCAGCACCCCCAAGTCCTTCTCCCAGGGCTACTCTCAATTCTTTCCCTGTTCAGTCTGTTTGTCCTGCAATCCCCCTGATCCAGGGCAAACCGACGTTTCCCCTCCCCTGGGGAGCATCGAGTGATGAGACAACACAAAAGTATCTTCATCTCTCTGCAGTTTATTGGCATACTGAAGGACTCTGAGGCCATGGCACTGGCAGGAAGCAGCTGATTCACATGACAGAGGGGGGCAACAGGGCCACACGCTCCAGGCAGGAAGGAGAGGAGGGAAAAGGACCCATAAAACATTAAAGGTGCCAAGTTACTCCACCTGGGGAAGGTGGACAACTCCAGAGACCTGTTTCTCACTCCTAAATCTGACTGTGGGACATCATCTCCTTCCTTCTGTTCATGTGGACTCCTGACGCAGCTGAAGCAGGGTGTGGGGGACCCACGGGGGGCGCGGGGGAAACATGGGCCTTAAAAAGTGACAGGGAAGAGCAGTTTTCCACAGGCTCCTCCTCAGCTGGTGCAGCAGCCCCAGGGAGCTCTGCAGTGCCAGGGACCCACGAGGGAGATGTTTCACCACAGTGGGGCTCAGCGAGGGCCAGCCTGGGCCAGAGGGATGTGTCTCATTTTCAATCTCACTTTGGGGATATTTCCCCCAGAAACAGTTTGTTTCCCCCTGCATACCGATGGGGATGGAAGGGCCTGTGCTGCTGGTGGGAGGAAGAGGAAGGTGCTGCTTTCCCTGGGAGGATGGAGGTGAGGGCTCAGTATTTGACCCCGGAGGATTTGACCGTTGTGGTGGTGACACATCTCCTCACAGAGGAGGAGCCCCCTCCGGCCATGAAGTTGCCACCTGCGGTGCTGCACATCCTCCCACTGCCAGAGGAGAAGCCACCAGTGATGATCCCTCCTCCCATACCACAGCTGCCAGCAAGGATGCTCCCACCGCCAACTGTGCACACTCCTCCTCCACCCAGGCCATTGCTGGCTCCAAAGCTGCCAGATCTGCCTCCGCACACGGTGGTTCTGCCCACCACAGCTGGAAAAGAGGGAGAGGCTCATTGAACACCAGGCAACATCCTGGGAATCTTCACAAAACCAAGGATAAAGGTAATTCTGCAGAGAAAACAATGTGCGAATACTTACAGACATTCACATTGGAGGGGTTCTCTAAGCAGAGCCTGTGTAGGGAGAGGAACATCAATTATAAATCTATATACAGTTGTAAGCATAACTCTTCCCCAAATGTTTCTTTTATATCCTGTTTCATATAAGATCAATCAAGCCGCCTGAAAAATATTCCCTGGGGGGACCATGTTTCTGTTTTGGGCTTCAAAATTTGGAGGAAGAAAGGAAAGTAATCAGATTTCAATGCTCAGTGTGTTGTGAGGGATGATTAAAGATGAATCTGACCCAAGGGGGGACAGCAGCCTGGCCCAGCCCATGGTGGGCAGTCTCACCTGTTCTCTTCCCCTTCCAGCAGTTTCCTGTACATGGCAATCTCAACGTCCAGTGCAATCTTGATGTTCAGCAGCTCCTGGTACTCCTTCAGCAGGCGAGCCAGCTCCTCCTTGTCCTTGCTCAGGGCACATTCCAGCTCTTCCAGCTTCCTCCTGGCATCCTTGGTGGCCATCTCCCCCCTCTCCTCAGCCTCAGCGATGGCTGACTGCAGGTGATGGTTCTGGGGAGCACAAAATAAATTTCTTAGTTCTCTCTGCCCACTCTCTACTGGAGCATCCTCATGGCACAAATTGGAGGGAAAACAGGAGGAACCTGTGAGATACTGGCCAACCCCCACCTGCTTCTTCACATTCTCGATTTCTGTCCGCAGCCTCTGGACATTCCTGGAGAGTTCCTGGATCTCCATCTTGGTGTTGCGGAGGCTGTCCCCGTGCCGGCCAGCCGTGGTCTGGAGCTCTTCATACTATGGGCATGGGGACAAAGACACCCATCAGAGACACAAATGACCAAAAAACTCAGGTGTTTCCCATGCTTCAGGTGCCTCAACCCCCTCCCAACTCACCCTGCTCTGGTACCAGGCCTCAGCCTCAGCCCGGCTGTTCTGGGCGATCTGCTCATAATGACGTCGGACCTCCTCGATGATGCTGTCCAGGTCCAGGTGCCTGTTGTTGTCCATGGACACCACCACGGACAGATCCCGGCTGATTGTCTGCATCTGAGACAGCTCCTGCAACCAAGACATCAGTCAGAGGCACCATCTCAAGCCTAAATCCA
>JANPWX010019574.1:0-45325 GCA_024734555.1 Trochalopteron elliotii
CAGGAGCTCTGCAGAGAGCTGTGGCACTGCAGCCATGCCAAGCATCCCTCTGCTGTGTGGGGGCGAGGGATGCTCCTTGCTGGGCAGCACCTGGCCCTGGCTAGGACAGGGTTTGTGCCCTGTGCTGCAGCACGAGGGATTTCAACACATCCCAAGCCTCTCTCCCAGGGGAAAAGTCCTCCCCAGCCTGCAGGAAAGGGGTCAGAGCAGCATTGCTGCCTCCTCCCACGCTGCAAAGGACGCAGCCCCCATGCAGGGGGACACGCTCAGGGAGTCACCACTGCTGGCAAAGTGCCACAGCTCAGTGCTGGCATCTCTCCACGCTGCGGCCCTCCACGGAAACCCTCCCTTGTCCCATCCTCGCACTGCCCCGGCACGGGAATGTCACCTGGCCCCGGTGCTGGCACTGCCCGGGGACGGCCACCCACCTGCGCTGCCACCCACGGGTTTGTCCCCAGCTCCGCGGGCACAGAGCCAGCCCGGCCCGGGTTCTGCAAGGGCACCCTGGGCACGGCTGAGCGCCTGCCAAGGAAAACTCCCTGTGCCGGGAGGGAACAGCCTGTTTCCTCCCAGGGAACTGGTCAGTCTTGTTCCCTGGTGTCCCTCTCCCGGGGAGAACACGCCGGCAGCGGGGTCACGGCTGCGGGGTGAGGACCCGTTCAGTGCCACATCTGCCACATCCCCAAACGCACCCTAAATCCAGCACTTACCCCTCTCCCAAGCACCCCACTGAATTTAAACACATAGACCTCGTTGTTTAAACATATTCTGGCGCTTTGGAGAGCCGAAACTCCTCCTCGCTGGGTTGGCCCGTCGCCGGCTCTGCTCCCGGTGCCGGGACAAGCTCCCGGGTTTATAGGGGAGCCTCAAGCTGTGCCCTGGCCAAGGCGCAGCCCTGCGGGCTGCAGCACTTCCCACAGCTCGGGAAAATAACTCCCTGGATGCCAGAGCGGTGCTCAGGTGGGGCAGAGACCGCACACACTCGGTGCATGCCAGAGTCAGCTCCCAGCTCATCCCGAGCCCGCACCGGGATCTCCCAATCGCTGATGGAGGAGGATTTTTGCCATGTGATGTGTCTAAAGGATCTTTCCCCCAGCATCATCTCCTCTCCCGGCCTCGCTGTTGGGGCTCTGCTGCCTTCCAGGCGGATCCTTCCCCTTCCCGAGCCCGGCTGTAGCTCACACGGGGCACGAACAAAACCATCACCCAGCCCTTAAACCGGAGCCATTTCCAGGGAATCTGAAGCCCGGCGAGCTCCCAGCTTGCCCCGCTTCCCGGAGAGCCTTTTCCTTTCCCCCCGCTGCCATCAGACACCAGATGGCAGCTTCCCGTTCGCCCGGACTTGGCGAGGAGAATTAAATGTCTCTTGAATAGACCTGAGCTGCGTAAGCCGGGCTTTTGTGCCGAGCAGCGGTTTCTCCTTTCACACTTCCCGGTGCCACAGCTCCCACACAGCCGCCACGGCCACGGCCACGTCCCCAGGGAGCCCCAGAACGGGGCTACTTATTCTGCAAAATCCCATTTTTACCTGGCAATAATTCCCCCCGGGGCCCATACCGGGCTGTGTTTTGGGAGTGAGCCCCGCAAAAAGCACACGCGGGGTGGGGTGGGAGGGTTTCTCTGTTCCGACCACCCTCAGCTCCCCCATTCCCACGGGAATTGCTGCTCCCAGTCCCTGCGGAGGGGTCCGGACCGGACGAACGCAGCCTTGGGGACACCGGGAGCGCTCGCAGACCCTTCCCGAGGAGGATGGTGCATCCCCCAGGATGTGCTGAGCTTAAAAACCGCTGGAAAAACAGCAGAGTGTCACCTCCCGGCGTGATACGCACACAGAGAACGGATTAAACCCCAGCCGAGCCCAGGCCTGTCCCCAAGCGCGGGGTCACCGCGCCATCACCATCCTCATCCTCCCTCTCTCCTCCTCCTCTTCCTCCCTCGGATTTTACCTGGCAGCCGGGAGCCTCGCAGCGCCTCGGTTGGCCCCTGGCTCAGCAGCATCGGGCCCGGGGGTGGCCGGCGTGGCCGGGGAACGGGCGATGGAGGCGACGCGGGGACGCTGCGCTGCCTCCGTCCCTCCCTCCCTCCCTCTCTCCCCGCGGAGCTCCGGCGCAGCGCGGTGCCCACGCGCGGCTGCGCGCACGGCTCCCGGGAAAAAGGGCAGAGGGGAAAAAAAAAAAAAAAAAAAGGGCTCCCGGTGTCGTTCCGGCCGCGCTTTGCCTCCCCAGAGCTTTTCCTGAGGCGCAGAGGTGAAAAAAAATCCCTCGTTTTGTCCCGGGAGGGATTCCCCACGCCAGGTATCACCTCCCCCAAAAACAGCCCCCGGGGCGCGCTGGCGGAGGGAATATTGAGGAAAATTAGGTGGGATCTCTATTAGACGGGAGTTCTCCAGCCTTAGTAGGTGCACAGGTAAATATCCAAAATATCAAAATATCCCACCATCAAAAGGTGGGACCAAATTGTCTTAAGTCCCTGCACTGCAGGTATCCCAAATATTAACTAAAATAAGTTAGGGTTCCCATAAAAGGGAGATTCTCCAGCCCAAACCAGCCTGACACATCTAGATATGCCAAATCTATTAATAAAATAATAAATAAATAAATAAATCTATTAAATCTATTTTAAAATCTATTATTGTATTAAATAAACCTGTTAAATAAATAATAAATAAATTAACTAAAATGAGGTGGAGTCCCCATTAAAGGGGGATTCTCCAGCTCAAACCAGCCTGACACATCTAGATATCCCAAATCTATTAACTAAATAATAAATAAAACAAATAAATCTATTAAATAATTCTATGAATCTATTAAATTAATCTATTATCTTAAATAAATTACATAATTTATTATTTAATTAGCTAATCTAATTAAATAATAAATAAATTAACTAAAATAAGGTGGGGTCCCCATCAATGAGGAATTCTGCAGCCCAAACCAGCCTAACCACCTGCACATATCCCAAATATTAACTAGGACAAGGTGGGGTTTCCCATAAAAAGGGGATTCTCCAGCCCAAAACTCCTCCTTGAAAAACTCCAGGGCTTTCATGGTAAGGGATGGAAAACAGGGCAAGGCTGAGCCCCCTGAGTCCCAAAGGGGGGTGTTACATGCCTGGGGGGCAATTTTGGGGTGTTCTCAACAATGGGGAGTGTCTGATATGAAAAGAAGCAAATGAGCTTGGAGGGGAGGCCACCAAGACCTCCAGCTCTGCCCTTTCCAGCAGGGCCCTGCCTCTAAACTGGAGTGATGCCCCTTAATACATTTTTAAAACAAGGCTCTAAACAATAGTAGTTAAGAGATGCTTAAGTTTCTAGAAAAATAGAAGGAAAGATCTTGAAATGACACGTCATTTGGAAAATTAGAAAAAGGTGTTAAAGCAGATAAGAAGTCAGCAACAAATACAGAAAATTAACAAGTTCACATCATATAATAATCAATATACCAGCATTGACCATCTAAGGAATTTGACATAACACCTTTTTAAACTACCATGTACCTGTAACCTTGAGGTGAAACACAGAAAAACACTGAAACAGCTCACAAGGGCCCCTCAGCCCTCCCAGAAGGGCCCACTCCATTAATCCAGAGGGGTCTCCCTGAGGATTTGGGGGAGCAGCAGCCCCTGATGGAGAGAAGAGGCTGGAAACTCCCATATCAGCACAGGATCCCTGGTCCTGCTCCTCCTCCCTGCCCCAGCACCACCCCAACCCCGAGCAGAGCCCTTTTCTGTGCCTCAGAACATCCCCCATGGACAGGCAGGCAGGAATTGCTGACCCAGCACACCCTGGAAGGACCTGCAGTCCTGCTCTGATCCCCAAAAAGAGCAAAAAACCAGTGAGAACCACACCCTCCCCCTCTGGAGATGCCAAAGAGCAGCAAATCCTGCGATGCCAAGGGAAATATTGCTGGGGTGGGAAATGCAGCATCCCTGGCCCAGCCTGGCCAGACCCAAGTGCTGCTGCTCAGGGGCAGCTTGGAGGAGAATCCAAACCCTCAGCTGTGAGGTTTTCAGTGCTCTGGAGCCAGGCAGGAGTGAGGGTGATGGGTGAGTCACTCCTGCCACGGAGCATCCTCGTCAGGAGAGCTCAAATTATGCCAATTAGTGTGAAACTGCTCATTGTCCCCTCTGTCCCCACACGGAGGGAACAGCACTCCTGTGACACAGTGCTTGAGCTCAGCACAAACCCAGGAGCATCCCTAACTGGCTGTCTGCCCAGGGTGATTATTATAATTAAGCCAGACTTCAGGGATTGCAAGTGACATGGAAAAAACACCTCCCAGCTCCCCAGTTTTGATACGACACCGTGGGGAGGGTTTTGGTGCCTCCCCCTCACCAGTTCTTGCTGGTTGGGTTTTCCATGTGGATGCTTGGCCTTTATTTGTTTGTTTTGATCTGTTTATTCTGCTGTTGACCCTGGCTTTGGAGCACGGGAGGTGGAAATCCTGGGAGTACACATGTTCCTGGCAGCTGGAGGTGTTCCAGGCCAGGTTGGACAGGGCTTGGAGCAGCCTGGGGTGGTTGAAGGCGTCCCTGCCTTCAGGGGGTGGAACTGGATGAGCTTTAAGGTCCCTTCCCTAACCCTAAAATTCCATGGTTTTATGAAGTTTTGTGCCTCCTCCACGTCAGCTCACAGCCCTGCCCAAGAATTCTTCACCTTAACAAGGAAAGGAGATGCCCCAGGGACTGGGAGAGCATCCACCCCATGGCTGCCATGGTTGGAAGCAGCCAAGGAGCAGGACCCAGGCTCAGCTTGGGTTATTTACCCTCCTCTCCCAGATGGGAACTCCGAGACTTCCCAAATGGAAACCTCCCCATGGTGCTGCCCCCAAAAACACCCTCCTGGGAGGGTCACCCCTCTCCCAGCTCCATCCTTGTGGATCTGAGAGGTTTTAGTCTGCCAGCAGCTGCTGACTTTTTCCGGAGGAAAAAATTTCTCAAGAAAGCTTCTTCTCAAAATAATCTTGGCAAACAACAATCCTTTCTCAAAACAATCTTTCTCTCTCTCTTTTTCTGTTTCTCTGGTTTAACCAATGGCATTAGGGAGGTGTCATTCCTATTCACCAACCATGTTAGGTCTGTATGGGGACACCTTATAAAAAGTAGTAAGAATTAGAAAATAGAGCCTTCTTTTTCTATGCTCTTTGCCTTCTGAAATATTTGGAGTCCTTCGTGTCCTACAGCAACACCTCCTCACCACTGCAGGAGCATCTGTTGATGGCTGGGAGAGGGTTCTCTGGAGACCTGAGAAGCTCTTGGAACATGTGGTTTTGTTGCAAGGGTGGTGGGTAAAAGGGCCTTGCCTTCAGCCACCAGCCTGGGCTGAGGGGAAGCCCCAAAGAGAGAGAGGGAGAGCAAGGGCAAGAGAGCTGGGTCCTTGTTACAATGCATTATATCTCTTTTTGTGTTGAATATTCTAATTTACAGTGACCAACCGGCCGAGATACAAATCCTACCGAATTTACACACAGCCTATGAGAGCTGCTGTATTACCACATCACTCTGCATTTTAAACCTTAAAGGCTACTTCCTAATTTACCTTTTCCTGGATACTTTGTTGGGGCTCCTCCCTTGGGCCCCTTGGTGGCCCTTTTTTTGCTGTAACTAAACCCATCTCCAGCTAATCACTGTCTTCCTGCCTGCCCTGCTTACATCTCAAAGCTGGCTTTCATTTCTATTTCACTCACAGGTTTTATATTTTCAGAATCTCTTGCCAAGCAATCATATCTGTAAGCTTTTCCTGTCTCATCTTTCCCAACACAGAGCCATCTCCCAGTGCCCCCCTTGGCTCCTCCACACCTCCCTGCTCCTTCCTGGGCTCCTCCACACCTCCCTGCTCCTCTTCCTTGGGCTCCTCCACACCTCCCTGCTCCTTCCTTGGCTCCTCCACACCTCTCTATTCCCTCCTTGGGCTCCTCCACACCTCCCTGCTCCTTCCTTGGGCTCCTCCACACCTCCCTGCTCCTTCCTTGGGCTCCTCCACACTTCCCTGCTCCTTCCTTGGGCTCCTCCACACCTCCCTGCTCCTTCCTTGGGCTCCTCCACACCTCTCTATTCCTTCCTTGGCTCCTCCACACCTCCCTGCTCCTTCCTTGGGCTCCTCCACACCTCCCTGCTCCCTCCCTGGCACGTTGCAGGGCCGAGGGGCTGCAGCTGCAGCGCTGGCACAGGGAGCTCTGCCCATGGTGTGGATGTTCCCATTGCTCACACAAAGGTCTGTCACACACCACCACTGCCCTATTTTCCCTTTTCCAGCCCATCCCAGAACAGCTCCAGCAGCAGCAGCAGAGCCACAGCCACGCTGGAATCTGCCAAGGGTGGGTGCCCAGAGCAGGGTGGGTGCTGAGCACAGGGTGATGTCCTCATCAGGCACAGGGTGACACCCACATCCACTCAGGGGAAGAAAATTTTGTGGAAGTTACTGAGGTGTTGGGTAATTTATTTTTTTTTGCTTCACACCCCCGAGCAGCAGGATCAGGCTCAAGGGCCAGGGGAGGAGAGGGCACATCCAGGGAGGAGCCAGGGGTTTGATGGCAGAAGGATTCCAGAATCACAGAATGTCCTGAGTTGGAAATGACCCAGAGGGATCATCCAGGCCCTGTGTGACACCCCAACAATGTCACCCTGTGCCCTGGGAGTGTCCAAACTCTCCTGGCAGCTCTGGCAGCCCCAGGGCTGTGCCCATTCCCTGGGGAGCTTGGGCAGTGCCCAGCACCCTCTGGAGGAAGAACCTTTCCCAAAATCCATCCCAAAGCTCCCCTGGCACAGCTCCATGTCATTCTCTATGTCCTGTCCCTGGTCAGTACAGAGGTGACACTGCCATTCCCACTGTGATGTCAAATCCTGCTGTAAGGAATGACAGCAGAGCAAGGCTGGGGAGAAACGAGATAACAGCTCTGATAAAAACCCCAAAGCCCAGGTCCTGAAACAACCCAGGGCCAGGCTGACCCTGTGCCAAAAGAGGGGCAGCTCCCCTGGGCAGGGCTCCACCAGAGCCAAAGCACCTGGAGAAGGACAGGGGCAACAAGAGGCTTCAACATCCCCGAGCCACCTGCACAAGGATGAATTAATTTGCATTAAAAACAAACAAACAAACCAACCAATAGGAAACCACCCAAGCCCCAAAGGATACTCACCCCCCACCATCTCATGGGCTAAAAGATTTGGTTCAGCCTCCCAAGACAAAGGAAATAGCACGTTCCTGGTGCTGACCTGTGCTCCAGAGCCCTCTCCCAGCCCTGGAGCTCCTGGCTGCTCCCTGGGCCCTCAAACCCAACACCCAACAGCAGCACAACGCAACCGAGTGTTGCCACACCACGGATGGTTGTGACACAGCTGCTGAAAACCTAAATAAGCCTCTCTTCCAGACTGACCCTCTGCAAATCCCTCCTAATCCAATCTTGTTTGTGGCATTAAGTTGGACCCTCCCATATTGGACGCCCCTGTTTGCTCAACACTTGGGAAAATCCTCGTCTGTTCTCAGTCCTGGTTGGAGCTCTGATGAAAAAGTGGCCAGAGCTTCTTTCTCCTCGTGTATGGAGGTGTTTGGGGACAGGGCTGGAGGTGTTTGGGGACAGAGCTTCACCTGCACTCCCAGCTCCACGTCCCACTGGCACATCCCACCAGTCTGGGCTTGGAAATCCTCCCCCTGTGCCAGGGTGGCACAGCCAGGACTTCTCCTTTGCTGGGATCCATGTGGTTTAAAACAGAGTTTTCTCCACCTTATCCAAACACAAGGGAAGAGCTGGAGCACATAAACCCTGCTCTGACCTCCAGCCTCCCCCATGAATCCCAGCTGGGCTCCATGTCAGGAAACAAGCCCCAAACCACGTTTAGTTTGGTGTGTCCTTCCCACAGAAGACGCCAGAGTCACATTCCCCCCACCACAGCTCGGGGCTGGGAATGCTCTGCCTTCCCTGAGGCCATCCCACAGATGGATCCCACGTCAGGAGGACACAAAGCTGTGGGTTTGCCACAGGCTGTCACAGCCACACGCCCCCGTGATGCTGATTCCTTCACAGGGAGGGGAAAAAAACCCTGCCCGTGTGTCCCCGGGGTCCTCTCGCTCAGCAAACATCTGCCACCACCACACGTGTGTCAGAGCAGCTCAGGTAGGAGGGTGAAAGTGTTATAATTACCCTCAGTCTCCCTGGGATCTGCAGGAAAGTCGTGCCACGGGAAAGGAAAGCTGTTTTATCTCTCCTGAAAGGAAAGCTGAACCTGTTTATAAAGGGAGACACAGGTGGCAGGGCTGGGCCAGCAGGAACAGGGCTCCTTTCCCTCTGCTTCCCCTCCAAATAAGCCTGGATCTTGTTTGGATCCATCAAACTCGTTATAGGAACATCCACGGGGATCTGAACCCACCAACACTGCCTGCAAATCCACGTGGGGCTGGGGAAGAGCTCCAGAGGGATTCAATCCGTGGCAAAGCAGCCCTTGGAGGAAGGAAAACCACCCGTGGAGCCCCAGCAGTGGTGGAGCTGGCAGGAAGGAGGGTGGTTTTCCTCCCTCCCACCCATTCCAGGCAGTGGGAAGGGCAAGGAGGAGCCGTGGGGCTGCTGGGAGGGCAAAGGTGACAGCTCCACGTCCTGTTGTCACAGTGTCACGGGGCTGGGGTGGTGGCAGGAGCCACCCAGAGCAGCAGCAGGAGCCTCAGGATGGCAGGATCCACCTCGGATCGGGCAAAACAATGGGATTCACAGGGAATGGCAGCACAGCTCAACTTCTGACCGCCCCACAACTCCCCACCAGCCTTCCCCCAACCAGCTGCTGGTGACACCCACGGTGCTGGTGACATGTCTGGTGTCCCCTGTCCTGCCCTAGCTCAAGCCAGGGATGAGGATCACCTCCAGCTGCTCCATCTTTCCTGGGAAGAGAGTGGCCCTCACATGTGGGAGAAGTTTGTGGGAGCTCTGCAGCCCCCAGGACGAGGGCAGAGGATGCTCAGGACACCCCAGTGGCCAAAGGCAAGGTCACCAGAACCATGGTGACACCAGAACCATAGTGGGAACAGAGCCCAGGAATGTGGATATTGAGGCATGACAATGGGAGAGGATCAACACCCTTTTCCTGCTTTTATTCCTAAATCCTGCCAAAGACAGGATCCCTGAGCAGGTCACCTCACCCATCCTCTCCTGAGCATCCTGCTGAGGTGTCACCTCCCTGCTCTGCCAGTCCTTCCCAATGTCACCTCTGCAATCCCAGAGGATTCAGCATCCACCATCCTGGCCTGCAGCAAGGGACAGGGACAGGGACAGGGAGGACAAAAGAACCACTGCACTTCCAGGCAGGGAATCACTCCATGCCCAGGGAATCCCATCCCTGACTGGTTTGCACTAAGACCTTCCAAATTCATGAGCAAATAACCAAAAATAATACGAGCGACTCAATTAACTCCAGGCATGGAAGGCAACTCCAAGCCACAGTCCTGCAGCTCTCTGTGGTGGGGTGTGCTCCTTCCAGTGGGGTGGGATGGGATGGGATGGGATGGGGTGGGATGGGATGGCATGGCATGGCATGGCATGGCATGGCATGGCATGGGGCAGGATGGGATGGAATGGGATGAGATGTCAGTGCCAGTCACCCCTAAGCTGTTATTTTTTTAACACACACACACACACACCAAAAATACCCAAACCAAGCTCATTTTGAGCTGTGGGGTGGAACAAGATGCTCTCTGAGGTCCCTTCTAACCCAAACCATTCCATGATTCTCTGATTTTTCCCTCCCAAGCTGCTTCCCTGGCCAGGCCCCTGGGCTCTCTCTGGAAGTGCCTTGTGTGTTGTTATTTCTCTCCCAGCTCCAGCAGTGACTCCTGGATCTCTGTTTGTGTAAAGCTCCACCACATGCCGGGTAACAGCCCAGCGAGGAATTCACAAATGTCATCTCTGGAGGCAGCAATTGTCACTGCAGCCATCTGTCACACGGAGAGCCAGGCAGTGCAGGGACAACACGGGGGCTGGATGTGTCACAGCAGTGCCACAGATGAGCCCCTGAGGGGGATCAGCAGGGATGCCACAATTTGGGATCTCATGGGAGCCACGCTTTGGTCTCTGACACCCCAGGCTCGCTCTGCTCACCACCCAAAAAAACGCCAAAAACCTTCCAAACTACAGCAAAATTCCCAAATTTTGCCATTCCACACCTCCCTGCTGCAGGCCAGCACCCGATATTCCCTTCCCAGCAGCTTTTCCAGGTGGGATCAGCACCCACACACCCCCCAGTCCCATCCTGCTCCCAGAGAACCCCCCAAATATCCTTTTACCTCCTGTCCCTGGCCTGGGCTGCTCCTTGGGAAGCGCCGGGCAGACGATGCCCAGCCCGGGGTGGGGACAGCCCGGCGTGGCGGGGACACTCCCGCCGGCGTTCCCGCTCTCCAATGATTATTTCAAGCTCGGGGTGACAAAGTGAAAGGCAAACAAGGTGAGGCGGGGATGCAGCCGCTGCTTTTCCGTGTCCCCGGGTGCCGCCCGCCGATGGCAGCTCAGCCCCCGGCGGGACTGGAAATACCTGTTGGCGCTCCTGCCGCAGCCACGAGGGCACGGCGCTGCCAGGAAAGGTGTGGCAGAGGCCAACAGGGCTGCTGTCACCCCCTCTCGGGCTGGCACCGCCACCCTGAGGCTGGCAAAGTGTTGGGGACACCTCAGTGCCGGCTGGATGCATCCCACATCCCAAAGAGGGATCCCGAATTTATTTCACCCCCTTGTGAGGCTGTGCCTGCCCAGGGAATGAACCCGTTCAATCTGTCCTTGAGTCAGGCTGGGCTTCGAGGGTCCCACCCGTGGCTGGGACCCCGAAATGCTCGAGGAGTGACCTGAGTAATCCCCCATCCCAAATCCAGGACCTCGGGGATGCCCTGGGGCAGCTGCTCCCAGTCCCCAGCTCCCACTGCAGCACAAAGTGCCGGCAAACAGCTCAGCCAGGGGGAGAAAACAGGGAAAAAAAACCTGGGGGGAAGGCAGCTTTATTTCTCCCTGACATTTAATAACCTTTATTGTCCTCTGAGCAGCAGTTTCCCGTTCCAAGAGCCAATTTTCCTCCAGGCTGGGGATGCTTTGGAGCCTGGCAGCTGCCCCATCCCCTCGCCCTGCACCAGAAATCCCCAAAAAGGTTCCAAAGCAGAAGGGAAATGCTGCGGGGTGGCGGGATTGGGGTGGCCCTTCCGGAGCTCCCTGGAATCCCTGCTGCATCCCGCGGCTCCGGGATTCTCCCCGCAGCATTCCCAGGCTGCCGGGGGAGGAGATCTTTCAGCGCTGAGATTGTGCAAAAGATTCCAGGGACACAGCAGAGCATCCTGAGCCGGCGGATGAGGCACTTACCAGGCACGGGGGAGAGGCACTGACAACTCGCAGGAGGCGAAAGGAGGAATTAATGGTGCTGCAATTCCCACTGCCTCCATCGTTAGGGAGGGAAAACGCATCCGAGCAGCCTCACTCCAATGCACAACGTAATTTGTTTTGGATTTAATGTCGCCCTGTGCTTCCTGGAGATGGGCTGGAGCCGGGAAAAGCCTCTGCTTGGATCGACCATGCCCCAGGGAAGGTGGAAGCAAAGGAGGGGGTTTGAGGAGTTTTATGGAGGGAAAAGATCAGCTGAGCCCTGGCAGTGCTGCTGCTGCAGGAGGCTGTGACCACTGAAGTGAGACCTCACCCCCAGGAGCTGCTGCCCAAAAAACACCTAAAATCAGCTTCATGTGGAATTTCAATCTGTTATGAAAGGTCTCAGCAAGGTTTTCTCCTGCCCACCAAACCCTGCACACTAAAATGAGCATCACCAAGGCCTGCATGGGGCAATGGCATCACCTCACCCCAAACCAGGAATTTGGGGGCAGGGCAGCAGAGGGACGGGGGAAACCCCAGTTTTCTCTGGGGTTTAATCCTCTCTTGGAGCCCTGAGCTTTGCAGGAGGAGGTCAGGGTTTTTTTCCCCAGCCTGATGTGTTTCCTCCTCGGGGCCTCTTGTTTGCACAGGCGGCTGGGAACGTTTCCTCCTCCCGGAAAAGCTCCGGAGGGAACAGCCCGGATGGGCTCTCACATCTCTGACTTCCCCAGCCTCCAAAACACCCCGAATTCAGGGATCAGATCCACTCAGATCACCCCCCCTAAACCCTGCAGAGCTCCCCTGCACCTCCTGCTTCTGGTTTTTAATCCTGAGCCCTGCCAGGGTTGGGAATCCCAGTGAAATCTCCAGGTGCTTCTGGAAAAGAGAAATAACCAAATACAGACCTGGGGGGGGGGGTCCCACGGCAATGAAATCGCTGTTTCTTTTCCTGCAGGGCTGGAACAAGGAAGAGATAAACCACGTTTGCTCCAGAGCACAGGCAAACAACTGCTTATCACCACGTTGGCAGCCTCGAGGCTATTGCAGGGTGTCAGGAAAAGTATTATTCCTCTCCTCTCCCGGGGAAAGGTTCTATTTTTGGCCCCTCCGTCACAGGGAGCTGCTGCCTGCACCCGCTGGGGGCTGGGAGAGCAGCCAGCCCTGCAGAGCCCCTTCCCTCCCACTGCCAAACTCACCGGGGACTGGATGGGTTTTGGGGGGAAAAGAGGAAGTTTTGGTTCAAGCTGCAGGATCCACCCTCACCTGGCTCGCAGAGAAAGCTGCAGGGAGAAGTTAAAACCTCTTCCAGCACCTAAAGGGGCTCCAGGGGAGCTGGAGAGGGACTTGGGATGGAGGGACAGGACTCAGGGAATGGCTTCCCACTGCCAGAGGGCAGGGCTGGATGGGATAGTGGGAAGAAATTGTTCCCTGGGAAGGTGGGCAAGTCCTGGCTGTCTGTGTCTGCCCCTGGATCCCTGGAAGTGTCCCCTGGACAGAGCTTGGAACACCCTGGGGCAGTGGGACGTGTCCCTGTCCATGGCTGGGGGTGGAATGGGATGAGCTTTAAGGTCCTTCCCAACCCAAACCATTCCAGAATTCTGTGATAACCCAAAGCTCAGCTGCAAAGGGGCAGAGCCAGACTTTGTGCTGGATTTTCCAATGACGTTTTAGGGGTCATTGGTCCTTTTCAGGCTGGAAAATGATGAATCCTGTATCCCTGGTGGGGGCAGAAAAAGCCACAGCTGGCCTGACCCAGTGCTGGTGACAGCAATGTGTGATGGTGAGAGACCACCGGGTGCTTCTGTCACACATTTGTGACACTCCCTGCACCACAATTCCCTTGGCCAAAGAGGGCAGACCCATCCATTTCCCCCTCTCTCCCTGGCTGCACTTCCCAGCCCTCACCAGCTCACCCCGGTGACCTCCACCCCTGCAGTGCCCAATCCCAAACAGCCAACACATGGCAAAACCCCGTTTTTTTGATGATTCCCTCCTGTCCAAGTGTGAGATCGGTAATTGAGGGTAAAATTCCAGCCAGGCTCCTGAAAATAACCCGATAAATGAGCTCAGCTCTTTGCTGGTTGACTCAGCTAATCCTTCAGCTGCCGCCAGACAGCTTTGATTGTATCTTCTCTCCTTGGGCTCCCTTTAATGCCAAGGCCGAGCCGCGGCAGCTGCAGCAGCTCCGTGCAATTCATAATCTGCCTTTATTCCTGGCTGCACCGCCGAGCAGAGGTCGGCTCCCGCTCCTGCCTTGATTTATGAATATGGATTTTGTTGGTTAAGCCATTAGGAGCGGTGATGGAGCAATCCCTCGTACATCCTGCACCGCGGAGCGCCTCATTTGCAGCCCGCCCCGCAGAACGTTCCCCCTGCAACGCCGCTCATGCGGGGAAGATTATATTAAGGCTTTGTCTGTAATGCTGTAATTCCACCTCGCCTCCCTGAGCCCTCTCCGATGGGAAACAAGCCTGCCGCGGGCAGGGAAGCGCTGGGGAAAGGAGGGAACTCGTCCCCAGCGGGAGGAGCTGATATCCCGCCCCAAAGGCTTAAAGGAAAGTGTTAAATCTGCTGCGAGCCCAGCGGGGACCCCGCTCCGGCTGTTTGTGGTGCTGCCCCAGCGCTTCCATCCATTCCCTCCCTCCATCCCTCCATCCCTCTATCATCCATCCCTCTATCATCCATCCATCCCTCCCAGGGGATTCTCCAGCTGGAAGAATCGGGGTCCGGGGGTCTCATCCTGCTCTGCTCCCCTGGCAGCAGCACAGCCCGGCAGGGCAGAGTCACCATCAGGGCTGAGCATCGTTCCCCAGGGAAGCCCAAACCGGTCGGATCCCTCTTCCCAAGGTCGCATTCCCCGTTCCCGGGTCAGCACGTCCCAGCCCCGTTCCGCAGGGCTTTGTAGCCGTGCGGAGGAAGAAACAGGCTGTGCCCGGAGGCCTCGCTGTGCAATTAGAGAAAACAAAGAGGGAGAAGGGAATTGTGCGCCGAGCGAGCACGGCGGGGGCCGGGATACAGCTCCTGTTTCCTGGCTCGCAGCCGTGGCTTTTCCCATCGCTGCCGTATCCGCTTGTTTTGGAACAGGAGGTTTCCCCTCCAGCAGCCCCGGTGTCAGGCACCGCCCAGCACAGGGACAATTTGGCACCTTGTCCCTAAAAAAAAAAAATAGCACCTGCCGAGATGTGGTCATGGATGAAACAAGCACGTTATCCATGCGGGAATATTTGGGAATGGTCCCAAGCAAAGCCAAGTTTCCCCCTCACAGGAAAACGTTTGGAAAGGTGCATGAGTAATATTCAAAGCGTCTCTTTTCCAGAGCGGCAGAAAATTAAATTTCCATGTTATTTATCCAAGAACTCTTAAATGGAGCGGATCCATCCAGCTCGTCACTCACCAACATCCCCTCGTTTGCTTTTAATTAGTAGGAACACGCAGGGGCCGAGCCAGGCAGGTAACGGAGCTCGGGATCACGGGATATCAGGAAAACCACCCCGACAGGCTGGGATGAGGAGCAGGGAACAAGGGGACACTCGCTCTGAGGGCTCAGGGGTGAGGGAAATCAGGATTTAGGGACAGCAGTCACAGAAGGCTCCGTGGGAAGAGCCAGAACTGCAGCTCTGGATGGGCATCGTGTCCCAGGGCAGGAATAATTTGGGTTCCCGGAGGTGAGGAGAGGGATAACAAGGTGACAGAAAGCCCCAGGGAGAAGCCACCCATGCAGGAAAACGCTTCCAAGAGAGGTGGGATATGAAGGGAGAGAGGGAGGGGAGGGAATTTGAGGTTGTCCCCCCAGGTACCGGGGATGGGATGATGGGAATTGGTTCACTTGGGATCAGCTGGAGAGAGGTGGGAGGTGTGATGGTATTGGTGGGGGAGCAGGGAAGGAGGGGCCGAGTCCCACCGGTGCCCCCATGTCCCACCTGGGGGATGCCCCAGGGGTCCCAAGTGCCACAGGTACCTCCAGGGCTCCCAATTTCAGCAGGTGGCCTGAGCCAAGAGCCTCAGGGTGCCACATTTCACGTGTCTGTGGCTCCCAGTCCCATGAGTGTCCATGTGGATCCTGATCCCATAAATGCCAGTGTCCATTTGATCCTGATCTCACAGGTGTCTGTGTGGATCCCAGTCCCACCAGAGTCCCTGTCCATGTGGATCTTGTTCCCTTGAGTGTCTGTGTCTGTCCTGATCCAAGTCCCATAAGTGTCCATGTGGATCCTGATCCTGTGGGTGTCCATGTCCATGGGGATCCTGGTCCCATAAATGTCAGTGTCCATGTGAATCCCTGGCTGACACATGGTCCTATCCATGTGAATCCCAGTCCCATGAGTGTCCCTGTCCATGTGGATCCTGATCCCTTGAGTGTCTGTGTCTGTACTGATCCAGGTCCCATGAGTGTCCATGTAAATCCTGATCCCACAAGTGTCCATGTTCATGACCATGTGGATCCTGATCCCATGAGTGTCTGTGTTTGTGTCCATGTCTGTGACAATGTGGATCCCAGTCCCACAGGTGTCCATGTGGATCCCAGTCCCACGGGTGTCCATGCCAATGTCCGTGTCTGTGTCCATGCAAATTCCACAAGTGTCCATCTCTGTGTCCATGCAGATCCCAATCCCACGAGTTTCCATGTCCATGCAGATCCTAATGCCACGAGTGTCTGTGTCCATGCAAATCCCATGAGTGCCCGTGTCCCTGTCCATGCTGATCCCAATCCCACGGGTGCCCGTGTCCCTGTCCATGCTGATCCCAGTCCCACGGGTGCCCATGTCCGTGTCCATGCTGATCCCAATCCCACGGGTGTCCGTGTCCCTGTCCATGCTGATCCCAATCCCACGGGTGCCCGTGTCCGTGTCCATGCTGATCCCAGTCCCACGGGTGCCCATGTCCGTGTCCATGCTGATCCCAGTCCCACGGGTGCCCATGTCCCTGTCCATGCTGATCCCAATCCCACGGGTGCCCGTGTCCGGTCTCCAGGCGCCCCCTGGCGGACACGGCGCGGCCCAGCCTCGCCCGGCAGCGGCTGCTCGGGGAGAATCCCACGGGATTGAACCCCGGGAGTGAACCCCGGGAGTGAACCCACGGGAGTGAACCCCGGGAGTGAACCCCGGGAGTGAACCCCGGGAGTGAACCCACGGGAGTGAACCCCGGGAGTGAACCCCGGGAGTGAACCCACGGGAGTGAACCCCGGGAGTGAACCCACGGGATTGAACCCACGGGAGTGAATCCACGGGAGTGAACCCCGGGAGTGAACCCCGGGAGTGAACCCACGGGAGTGAACCCCGGGATTGAACCCCGGGAGTGAACCCACGGGAGTGAACCCACGGGAGTGAACCCACGGGAGTGAACCCCGGGATTGAACCCACGGGAGTGAACCCCGGGATTGAACCCCGGGAGTGAACCCCGGGAGTGAACCCACGGGAGTGAACCCCGGGATTGAATCCATGGCATTGAACCCACGGGATTGAACCCCGGGATTGAACCCCCGGGAGTGAACCCCGGGATTGAACCCACGGGATTGAACCCCGGGATTGAACCCCCGGGATTGAATCCATGGCATTGAACCCACGGGAGTGAACCCACGGGAGTGAACCCCGGGATTGAACCCCGGGAGTGAACCCACGGGAGTGAACCCACGGGAGTGAACCCACGGGAGTGAACCCACGGGAGTGAACCCCGGGATTGAACCCACGGGATTGAATGCACGGGATTGAATCCACGGGAGTGAACCCCTGGATTGAATCCACAGGAGTGAACCCCGGGATTGAATCCATGGCATTGAACCCACGGGAGTGAACCCACGGGAGTGAACCCCGGGATTGAACCCCCGGGATTGAACCCCACAGGAGTGAATCCACGGGAGTGAACCCCACAGCATTGAACCCCCAGGACTGAACCCCACGGGGGCTCTGAAGGGACGAGGTGACATTAAACCAGGAGCCAGCAGCAGAGCCCATCACCCACCGAAGTTAAGGATGGCTGGATCATGGCAGCGGGCAAGGAAAGGAATGACAGCCCCCGGGAAATATAGACGGAGCTCAGGAGGCTTTAATTAGCCATTAATTAACCTTCTCCCCTGGGAGGAGGAGGAAGGAAATTCCTGCTGGGAACTGGGATGAGTGGAACACAAACGAGTTGTGTTCACTGGGATGATGCAGAGAGGGGAGGGCAAAACCCAGCACGGACAGCCCAACATTCCTCCTGTTTAGGTGCTTCCCAAGGTCTTGGAAGCTGGAAAATTGGATCACAGAGCAAGGTGGGGTGAAAGGCAGAGGGAATGGCAGAGCCTGAGGCTGTCACAGCCCATCCTCACCCTGGGGAAAGGCTCCAGCTGCTGCCAGGGCTTGGGCTCACACTGGGAAGTGATTTCAGGCTCTTATTTGTGGCTTTAAGAATGGACACCCACCTTCCTTCTTGTCTGGAAGCAAAAGCCTTGTGGGTTTTAGGAACAGGTAGGAAGAGGCAGGAATGCTGGAGCCTTTTTGGTGGAGCAGAGACATCCCTGAGAGCAGATGATGTCCCCAAACCAGTGTGGGATGGGCCTGTCCTGTCAGAGAGGGAATAATTCACCCCTGCCCTGCCTCAGCTTCTGAGCCAACAGCTCTGGGAACAGCCCTGTCCCACAGTGAGCAGCCCTGAACAGGACTTGACCCCCCAGCAGATGGAAAAATCAGTTTATCCATCACTGAGCTGGGTGGAAGAACCCACCTGGCCAGGAACATCTCTGCCAGGTCTCAGGGAGCTCCTCACTCCTTGCCCAGGGGTTGTAGCAAAGGAGCTCAGCCCTGCAGGGATCCCTCACAGCTCCAGCTTCCCTGGAAGGAGAGGGAGGCTCCCAATCCAGCACTTGGGAGGTGGCTGTGATTCAGCAAAGCTGCCACTTGAGAAACCACATTTCTGCTGCTCCAAGGCCAAACATCTGGCAGGAGTCACTGAAATTGTGTTTTACTCTTGCCTTGCTGAGGGTTGAACACTCAAACGGGCCCTGCAGCACCACAAAATCACAGCATGGTATGAGGGGAAGGCATTGGTGATATAAAAAAATATTTTTAAATATATATAAATATATAGAAAAGGGGAAATGGAAGATGCCAGACATTCAGAGGGCAGCGCTGGGGAGATGTTAACAGAGCACTCCAGCCTGGATTAACCAGCAGCACTGAAGCCATTTCCAGATTAGGAGTTCATGCCTGAATCTGGGGAGTTCAGTGCTCCACGGCCAGAGTTTGTTCTCAAAAAAGAATCAGCTGCCAAGGAATTTACCAGCAAAATGGGGCTGTGAAACTCAGAGCACAACATTCCCTGCAGGAAAGGCAGGACAGGGAACACGGGGCTGGCACAGCACCTGCAGCAGGAGGAGGAGGAAAAGCTCCTTGGTGGCAGCTGAGCTCATGCCACTTCCACAGAATCACTTGGAAAAGCAGTGCAGGGCTGGAGGGGGTGTGAATTTGAGGTGTAGGAAACAGAGACAAGTCTCAGCCTGATCCCAGAGAGAAGGGGCTGACACCATCACCACGCCTCCTCCTCCTCATCCCTCATGCTGGTTTGGTGCCAGCTGATCACTTTCAGAGCAAGTGGAAGGAAGAATGGGGGAAAAAATACCCAGGATTACCTCAGGCTTCCTTTCAGAGAAAGCTGGGCCTGGGTGGGCAGGGAGGTTTTGTCAGGGCTCAGTTCTGCCACCCCAAATTTGCTGTGGGAGGGAGCCAGGCACCACAGGCACCCCAGGGGAGATGCAGGAGGAGAGGACAGAAAACAGGGATAAGGCAAGAATTGGGATTTCACAGCAGGAGCTGTGGGATGTGTGTCTCACATCTTCAGGAAATCAGAACTGCTCACCAAGTACCCAAACAAGGGAAAATTATTTCCTATCCCATGTTGCTGCACGTCACAAGGGTGGGAACTGGCCCAACATTTTCCTTTGGGACAAGGAGGGGGGGGGAAAAAAGAAGCAAACAGGACTGAGTTGACAAAACTTTGTTTTTTATTATTTGAAATTGGAAAAGGCTCCTTGGGTAACAATGATCAGGTGTAAAAGTAACACACAGGGCTTGCTCAGCTTTCCAAAAGCTGGGGTGAAGTAGGCCAGGTGATGATTTTATACATCCCATTCCTCCCAAAGCCACCAGCAACAGGACAGGGAAACACCCCCAGCCCTTGGAGAGGTGAGGTGGTTAAAGCACAACTTCTCATGCTCCACATGGAGCTTTGTGGTGGTGGATGCCCAGTGGTTTCCTCCCACTGCCTCCTGTACAAAGCAGGGATTAATGTTTCACCTTCATTTTTAATGCTTTTATAGAGACTTACCCACACTCAAAACCTATAGGAAATGCCCAGATCAATCCATCAGTGTCATGATAAAGTGGTGAGTGCAAAACACACATGGGGAACAGGGAAGGGGGAGTAATCAATGACAAAACAAAAGTGCAGGTTGCTTTAATTAAGCTAATGAACACAGTCGAGCCAAGTGCTCTTTGCCTCCAAAGTTCCAAAGACTGCAATCCAAACAAAAAAAAAACAAACCAGAACCACACATTTAAATTCAGCACACAAAGCACCCAAAGGTCAGTGGCACTCACAGTTTGCTACCTCTCCCTTCCACTCCACATCCCAAATAATTCACTGTCCCACTGGTAAGGGCAGCACGAGCCTTTGGCAGCTGAACACCACAGAGGGTTATTGGCCACGGGAGCAGCCAGCTACAAGACAGAGTTAACACATTATCACTCCCTAAACTAAGCAAGTCGAGCCTAAACAACCCATTTCCACACAAAAGCCAACACTCCCATCGAGTTCCACTAGGTTTAAATTAATAAAAAGCAAGAGAAAGTCACCCTTGTTGAAAAGGAAACGCTGAGCCAGCTGCAGTTTGGGCTTTTCCTGGGAGCTGACACCTCCAGGCATGTTAGCACAGAACTCCCTTCCTCCCCAGCACACATTTCCTTAAGGAACTGCCCTCCCACTGCTGCTGTCCCATTCCATGGCAGCTGTTCACTCCACAATGGAGCTGACACCCAAATTTACAAACAATTCCATCCTTTTTCCTCCTCAGTAAAAATCCAGCCTGACAAATCCCCGTGGAGTCTCCCACAACCACCAGGCCTGAGCACAGCACATTCACAGCTCTCAAACCAAGCCCAAGGCAAACAGACTGGAGCTTTGATGTTCCTGTTTTCCAGCTGGCCAAATCCATGTGTTTTGACAACACAGGGAGCAGGAGGGAGGAGCAGAACTCATCCCCAGCACGTGAACCAGACACTTTTCCCCGAGCCAGAATTCAGCTCCAGGTCTTGCCGTGGCCACTGGGGCTCTGCAACCTCCCTGCAAAGGCTTTGTTTAATCCAAAAGGCTCCTGCCAAGAGCATTCCTACCCCTGACAAGTTGTTTTCCATCCTCGCCAGCACTTCCCACCCATCTGGGATGAGGAAATGCAGCCAATTGTCCCCAAGATTTCCTGCAGAGCCAAAAGGACGAGGAGACGTCGGCAGCAGGGATTGATCACCATCTGCAGGGCCCCAGCACACATTATCCCTGTCAACAGCTCACACAGAGATCCCAAGTGGGCTGGAAAAGGGGGATTTGGGCAAGAAGTGGGGGAGGCAGTGGTGTGCAGGGGCTGGGACAGCCAGGCACAGCAAAGGCCTGTCCTGTCAGCACAGCTTCCCACGAGGAAAGGCAGGATTGGGAAAGCAGGAACATCCCCCTCAGCCAGGGGTCAAATCAGATCCAAACCCTGCTCCTCAATCTCCTCAATCTCCTCAATCTCCCCTTTCCCAAAAGATTCCAGAGCTGGGAGTTTTAACCCTTGTGTTTCCCTGCTTTGCTCGGGAAGCACTGACAGAGCCACGCACAAAGGAACAGGCACAGGAGCATCCCCAGCATCCCCAAATCCATCTTCACAGCTTTCCTCACCCTCAGACAAACCAGAGGGGATTTCCTTCTGAAATGCCACAAAAGCCTGCCAGGCTTGGAGCAGCAGGAGGTGAGAAAAGGCATCAGAGGAGGAATATTAATACAAAACTTGCTATTTCCTTTGCTCCAGACAGAAGGAAGCCAGGGGGTACCAGCAGTTCTGCCTTTAATCAGGAATTATCCTGACATTTTGAGGCCAGCCAGGTGAGTTATAAATAAAAAGATGCCACTACAGAGGCAAGGCAGAGCTGGGAAAATTCCACAAGGCATCAGCCTCCACCAAAACCCTTCTCTCCAGCCAGACAAGCAGGTCTGGCCTTCAGGAGACCCTTGGCACTGCCACTGGCAAGGTTCAGAAGGGACAAGGAGCCTGGAGAAGAGCAGATGCACAACCTGTGCCAACAGCAAACAGGTGACACCTTGCCCAGGTGACACAGGACAGAGGTTCCAGACAGGTCAGTACTTGGGAGAGGGACTCAAGCCTCAGGTACTTGCAGGGCAATCGATGCAATCTGGATTTTAATTTCCATTAAAAAAAGAATTAATTGTAATTTAAAAGCTAAAAGCAAAAAATTATCAAGTCAGTTGTGTAAAACTTTGGGATTTTTTTCTTTTTTTTTTGCTGGGGATATTGAAGTGGGGAGGAATCTGCAATCAGAGCTATGGATGCAGCTGAAGGAGAGCTGGTTTTAGGGACAGGCAATGGGAACAGCTGCCCAAGGGAACATCTCCCATCCCTGTGGGCTCTTAGGGAGAACACAAGGCAGAACTGCAGCAGCCTAACAGCAAATTCCAAGACAAACAGGCCACTGAGATACCAAATAAAATCCTAATCACAGAACCATTTAGGCTGGAAAAGATCTCCGAGACAGAGTCCAACCACTAACCCAGCACTGAACATCTTCAGCTGTCCCAGAAACCTGCACCAAACTGGAAACCTCTGCCTGCAAATCTGCACAGAGCTCAGCAGCTGCACACAAGGCTGAGATGCCCAATTTCAGCTCCAGATCACCTCTCTGCCCACTCAGCAAGGCACAGAGAGCAGCCCCTCCCTCTCTCCCAGCCCTGTGTGGTCCCAGCTGGCTCTTCCCTCTGGAGGAAAACCTCCTCAGGCTGCTCACAACCACCCTGCTTTTCCCAGCTCATTCACCAGCTCCTCAGCCCCAACTCCGAGGCAAGCTTGCCTCTCCTCACAAAGCTGCAGGAAACGAGGCAAAAAGTGCCCTAAATCACCCTGAAATTCCCAGAGGTTTGGAGAACTCTCTCCAGAGAGACAGGAATTAATCCTGTGAGGGACATGAGCTTGTCTCTGCTGGAGCCTGGCTTCTCACACAGCTGAGGGAACACGTGAGAGGCAGAAATGGCAAAAAGCCCTTGTGAGAGTGAGAATAAAAGCTGCTCACAGGCACTGGAACCAGGCAGGGACTGAAACTTCTCCCCAGAAGGGGCCTGAAACCTCCCAGCACAGGGACAGACACATTTACAGACCTAAAACTGCAGAGATGTAAAGGCAGGGTTTTGTTAGACACTGATGTGGGGAGAAGAGAAGGGACCTGGAGTTTGTCATCACAGCCAGAGGGCAGCTGCAACAAAGGGTTGTGTTAGTGCTGATGGTTTCTAGCACAACTCACAGCCTGCAGATGAGCACTGGGCAGGATTCTCCTGCACTGCACAGCCCAAAGGCAATCTGCTCCCTTGCCTGCAGCACACAAATCCCAGTGGAGCTCAGATCTGCCACAAAATCATCTGGGATGAAACAAGTGCAACTAGAAAGGGAAAGAAGGCAGTTCCAGGAGCCACAACAAGCCACACAATACAAGGACAATCCCTTGTCACTCTGGACTCTGAAGGGCAACCTGAACAGGAATGGCACCCCTGTGGTCACACAGTGACACGTGTGACATGTGGCACCTTCTGCTGCCCATCTGGAGCCTCCTGGGCTCATCTCACAGCTGGGTTTCTTTTTTTTCTCCTTCCTGTGCCTTTTCAGACCCACTTTACAACATTTGAGAAAACATTTCAGGTACAAATCAGTCTGAACACATCAGAGCTTTTTTTTTTTTTTGCAGTTTACACCCATCTCCAGTCCCACACCCAGCTCCTGCAAGGAGAAAAAAAAAATCATCCCTGTCCTCAGGGAGACACCCAGACCTGGAGCTCCAGGGACAGCACATCCATCAAGCTCCAGAAGCCAGGACAATGCTGCACACACTCATCTGCAGTGGGGATCCTGCCCTTGCTGAGGGGATTCTCCAGAGGAAACCACACACTCCAATCAGCAAGCCAAGGGTGCAGGTACTACACCAGCCTCTCCTGGCAATGCTGCACCCACAGAAAGGTTTCTGGAGGGGGAGGATGAGCTTTCTCACTGTCTGTTCCTCTGTCCAGCTCTGACCAGAAGTTGGTTTTGCCCTAATACATTCTTTTTTTATTATTATTTTGCACTAAGGAAGGTCTGTTCCCTCCTCTGCAGGATCCCTTCAGCTCTCCAAAGCACAGGCTGGGAAACAAGGACTGCTGGGAGTGGCAGCGTGGAGCGGCACAGAGGAGAAAAGGGCATGTCTGAACTGGGATTTGTGTGGACATCTGGGGTCAAAAAGGCTTTTATTCAAAGTGCATGCTTCTATCCAGAGGTACCCAGGACTCCCCACGCCAGGCGGGGGAGCGCAGCAGCCTTTTGCCACCCCGAGCCCTGTCCGTTCACCAACCACTCCTCTCTCAAGTGGCCAGGGACTGAATGTTCTTGAGCATCTCCTCAAAGGCCTCCCTGGAAGGTGCCTGGGCGTTCTGGAAGGAGACTTTGATGCGGCTGTAGAGGCTGAAGGATTTCAGCTCCAGCCAGATGAAGCCGAAGCGATCGTCGTCGAACAGGACGAACACGCCCGGCGTCCTCTCGGGGCTGGTGAAGCCGTGGCCAGCAATGAGCCCTGTCCCGTAAAAACTGCCAGGGGAGGGAAGGAGAAAACAGCTGTGACAACTGCCAGGATCATCCAGTGTTTGGTTAAAAAAAATCAGCACGAAGCTCTGATGGGGCCACTCTGCTGGGTGTGACAGAACAGGGAGTTTTACACTCAGTTTTTCTATTATGACTGTTCCCCGTTGCTGTTTGCAGGTTCCTGGTTTGGGTTATCCTAATTAGCACCTGTGCTGGGGAAGATGAATCAGGGAAACCTTATAAATATCATTGCTTAGCAAAATATTCTGAAAATATGAAGCCTATAATGGAAATAGAAATGAAAGCTGGCTTGGAGTTGTAGGATACCCAGCCTTAGTTACTGTATACCCTGAAAACAACAGCCCAGCCAGCTGAAGGAGAATCCTTTTGGGTTGAACAATCCCCTTCTGCTGGCTGAGGGATCCAAAGGTCAATGTAGCAAAAGAGAAAAGTCTAAAGAGTAGTTTTTAGAGTTTAAAATACAACACAGTATGCTAATGTAGTAGTTCTTACAGGCTGTATGTAGATTCTATAGAGTTTTGTGTCTTGTACTGGCTGGTTAGCGTAAATTAGAATATTCAACACAAAAGGAGATATAATGTATTGTAACAAGGACCTAGATCTCTCTCTGTCTCTCTTGCTCCCTTCTCTCTTTGCACCCCCTCTCTTAGCTCCTACCCCTTGTGCTCTGACCCTGCCACCTCTCTCACCCTCTTGTTCTCTCTCTCTCTCTCTCTCTTTGGGACTTCCCCTCAGCCCAGGCTGGTGGCTGAAGGCAAAAGGCCCTTTTTACCCACCACCCTTGCAACAAAACCACGTGTTCTAGAATGTCTCAGCTCTGCAGAGTTCCCTCTCCCTGCTGTCCTCAGATGTCCTACACACCTGCACACCAAAGCTGGGTTTTTTTGTGTTTTCCCCCAAACCCATCTGAGATTAACTTGTGCAAAACTAACTCAAGGATCAGCACAAGCTCAAATCCTCCCAGGAAAGCAAAGGCATGTCGTGAGCGTGACCAGAAAGGCAAAATCAAAGGGAAGGGAGAGAAAAATCTAAAAAGCAAAAAAAAAAAAATCTAAAAAGCAGCAAAAACGGGACCTGAAGAGGAATAAAGGTCAGTCAAAGCTCTGAGCAAGCAGCAGGTGGAGCAGGGCTTTATCCAAACACAACTGAGCTGTGACAGCAGGAGCCTTCTGGGATTAACCAGCCCTGGGTAGGTTTTTCCATGAGCACAGATGTTTGGCTGAAGGTCACCTGCCTAAGCCTCAGCTTTTGGGCTCTTTTTCCACACTTCATTTAGTGTGCTGCTTCACCAGCTCCAGCTCCCATTCAGCACAGCTCTCTGCATGCCTGCACCTCCTGCTTGGGGTGCTCAGCACCTGCCAGGGCTGCCCCAAGGCACCAGAGGCCAGGGAAAGGTGGGAGAGAGCAGTGTGCTCCCACAGCCAAGGAACATGAATGACACACAGGGGAATGGGAAGCAGCTTTAACAGTTCTAAATATACGAGCTAGGCAGCTCTGGGACATAAAACACACCAAAAAAAAAAGGTGGGGGTGTGGAATTCAGGAGAGGTGCCAGCTTCTGAAGGAAATCTAGCAAGGAAGTGGGATGGCAGATGACAGTGTGGTGAAAGAGGGGACAAACCAAAGCAGGGGAAATTGGGTAGCAGAGGCAGGAACCAGAGATTGTGGATTCCACATCCCTGGAAATGCTCAAGACCAAGTTGGACAGGGCTTGCAGCAACCTGATCTAGTGGAAGGTGTCCCTGCCCATGGCAGGGGTGGAACAAGATGGGATTTTTAGGTCCCTTTCAAGCCAAACCATTCTGGCATTCTGTGAACTCTGAGCCCAAGGGGCTGGGAGATCCACAGGCAGGTAAAAGGCACACAAACACAGAACACACCTCAAAGACTCCCCCCTTCCCTTTCAAAAATGAACCAGCCATAAAACCACCAGTTACCAGATTCGGCAGGTGCGGGGATAATCCTCATTCCTGGATATCACTCCCATGGGCAGCACGAAGGGCTGGGAAGCTGGGGCCTTGTCCTGGGTCGTCCCCTCCGCCCCAGCTGCAGTCTCTTCCCCCTCAGCACCTTCTCCTCCTCCTCCTCCTCCCAGGGGACTGGCAGGCTGGGAGGCAGCCTGCTGGGAATGCTCCTCTCCCTCCTGCTGCTGCTCCCGCTGCTGCTCCTCCCGGCGGACCTGCTCCTGCACCTCCAGCACAATGCGGGACAGCTCGCTGAAGTCCCGCAGGTTCTCGATGTCAGGCAGCTGCAGGGGATGGGCCAGGTCTATCTCCACAGTCTGCTGTCCAGCTGGGATGTTGGGATCTCCCTAGGGACAGGAGGGAACAGCACAGCTGTAGACACGGGGTGTTACACAGCCATCACCTGAAATTTGTTAATAGTTCACCCTATTCTACAACCACCAAGCTGGCAATAAAAAAAAAAAACCCTGCTCGGAGCTTGTTTGCTGTTCTTTGACATTTCTGCTTTCCCCTTCCCAGAACCAGAACTTTAAATCAAAAGCTGTACTTGCAAGGGTGAAAGAAAGTCAAAGCTGCAGCTGCTTTTCACCAGAATCCCTCCCTGCAGGGAGGAAGGAGCTCCCCTGACTGACTTCAGTGAAGAGCTGCCAACACTTGGTACCTGCTCCACACACACACACACAGGGGATCTCCAGTGACCTGCTACCAGCTGCTCACAGAAAACAGCTGAAGAGAGAGGAAAGAAAGGGGCAGCCAGGAGAAACGTTGCAGAGCATGTTCTGGTTACTCTTCACGTGCTGAGATTCACCCAGTGCCACCAATCCCCACAGGGGGAACAGGGTTTGAGCTGCCAGCTCTCGGACAGAAATCTCCCTTGTGCATGCACGGCACTGAGAACACTTCCACAAGCACCTGAGAGAAAGGAAGATGCACTCACAGTGATCTTAGTGCCCTTGGCTTTCTTGCCATGAAAGCTGAGCATGACAATCTCCAGCCCGTGGCTGCCATAGGTGCCTTTGAAGAGGCCAGGCTGGATGAGGTCGTCGGGGCTGCAGGGGGGGAGGTAGATGCGCCGGTACGTCAGGCAGTTGCTGTGCAAGAGAAAAAAAAACATCACTCAAGTCAAGAAAAAAAAACCTCTCCCCAGCACCAATGTGTTTGCATTCTGCTCCTCCAGCAGCTTGGGGATGTTGTCAAGGCAGGATCTGTGTTTTCAGCAGGCTCAGGATTTGCTTTAGAGCTCTGTGAGGATTTCCTCCCTCCCTGCGTTTCTCTCCCCACCATCCTCGTGAGCACACCAGGAGAAGGTATGGAGATATTCCTGGAGATATTCCTGCAGCAAGGAAGCTTCCTCAGCCCTTGAGATCCCCAGAGAACCTGAGAGTGAAGCATATTTAAACATCTGCTACAGTGAGGTGGCTGCTAATAGAAGCTTGGAGAGATGGTTAAAATCCCCAGTTTCTCAGGGACTCTCTAATTCCTGCACCACAGAGCACACCGACTAATATGGATAATAACCAGACACTGCTTGGGATCACAGGCATTTGCTCTGTCTTCAAATTAAACAGACTTAAATGACTCAAAAGCACCTTACTGTGCATAGTTATTGTGTAGAACTTGGAATCCTATTCCTACTGCTGTCATTGCACCTCATCTCCCTGTACAGCTGGGAAGCGCTGCAGAGACACAACATTCCTCTGGCTGTGAAAGCCCATGGAAAACCCCACCTCGGGGAAAAAGGCTCCAGCAGTGTGCTTGTGAAGCTGCAGCAGCCCTTACTCATATTGGCTGGTGTAGATGAACTTCATCAGGATGAGCTCCTGCATGTGTTCGTGGAAAATGTCTTCCAGAGTCCGACCCCACTCCTCCCTCAGCCACGTCCGGAATTCCTGCAGCACCAGGAGAAAAGGGGGAGGATGAGCTCACTTCAGTGATGTGCCCCAGGATGGCTTCACTGTGTGACTCTGTGACAGCACATTTCACTGGCAGAGCCACAGGCAGGGCACATCCTCTGCCAAAGACAGGGAAACGTGGCTGGAGTGGGGAACAAGCACATATTGGCTTGGAAATGTGCTTAACACATGGTGATTATGGTACCTGGCAGTGATCACAAAATAAACAGGCTCCTCTTCAAATAAATCCCAGGTAGAAACATAAACCTCCTCAGAATAAAGGCATGAGCATGGCCTGTTACTGCAAAGTAGTCCATCTACTCTTTTACTCACAGTAGCTCATTTGTGTGCCCACAAGCTGACTCCTGTGCCCTGTCCTGACATGTTCAACACAAAAGAAAAAAGCTTTTGTAAAGCACCAAGGGTTTAGGAGGTTAAATCCTGCTGATTTAATACTGATGCATCTAAATCCAAAGGGTGCTTTGAAAGCATCTCCTGAAGTACCCCAACTGCAGCTCTGACAAGTTAATACCCTGCCATGAGTTGGTGTGATAACAGCTTACACTGAGATAGCAGCCTGCCAAGTGATATTCCAAACCTGCCTCCTTTATCTTCCCAAGCCAGATCCTCCAATTTCCATAATGCCACGCACACTTAACGTGGTGCTTTCAAAGTATTAAAGCATTTCTCATCTGCTCCAGCACCAGAAAACACTTAACTAAACCTTTCACCCAGCTGTTTCCCATTAGCACACAGACATTTTACAGCGTGCCTCAGAAGCAGCTGAAATATCAGATTTGTCACGTGGGAGCAGCTGGAAGCCAAGCAGCAGTACCTGGCACAGGTATTCATCCTGACATTTATACCTGCATTTTAAACACAGGTATTTCAGTCAGGAAATCTGCCTTGCTGGGTAGAGCTGACAGGCACAGGAGAAACAACCAAATGAAGCTTTTAATCCCTCGAGCAAGGCAAGCAGTGGGAAGGTATCCAAATGCAGCTGGTGCTCACTGTGTTCAAAAGGTCTTAATTATACAGACAACAATGCCACTGAGATCAGTGCCTGGAGTGGTGTTCATGCCCAAGATGTGTTGCTGACCCTCTCTGGACAGGGCTGCTACCAAAACAGGGGCTCAAAGAGCACCTTGACACAGAAAACTGCCTAAAACAGGGAATCAGGCAAAAGCTGCCAGCCTGGGGGTTCATACATGCCCAGTCACACAGAAATCAGAGGGGCACCTCCCCACAGCCTGGCTGGGAGCTGATCTCAGAAGGGGACACACAAAGAGGCTCAGTGCAGAGCCCTGCACAGCACTCACCTCCTGCCTGCCCCCTGACATCCGGTGGTGATCTGTCTGGTTGCACTTGGTGGAGAACTCATCCTTCTTCACAATCTGTAGTTACCAGGGAGGAGAATTGAACAGGTTACACATCTGTTTAGAGATGCTTTGGATGATGTAGGTAACACTGCTCACAGTAAATTACAAAACAAACATTGCATGATTTGCTACAACAGAGAAATCATTCACTGCTACTGAGTACAACAGCCACAGAACAGAGAAATAAAAGCAATAAAACCTCAATGCACTCTAATGAAAATAACAGTTTCAAGCTCCTTCCCTATTTCAGCTTCCTCCTTTAAAGAAAAACAAACAACCTGCCAGGAAGCTTTTCAAAGCATCCAATGGATTCTGCACCACCTTCTCAAGGCCTCACTGTGAAGAGAGCTGCAGAACAGGTCTGTGTCTGCCTGGGCACACTTGGGCACACTGCCCAAGGCCAGTTTACACATCCCTTCCCCAACCCAACAGAAAACAGCACAAGAGCCTGGCTGTGCCATTGGCAGGGAACAAACTCAGAGCAGGGAACAGCCCACACAACTTGTCAGACACATAATGAGTGTAAAGCTGATTGCCCACACACACAGCAGGGTGGTGAAATAAAAGCCTCCCAGCTTTCTGATGAACCCATTTCCAGAGCCCAAGTGCACACACAGGGCTGAGGGAGGCAGAGGAGCTCACCTGGATGTGGCCATTATGAGGCCCCTTGTGGCCATACATGCACTCCACCGTGGCACATTTCCTCTCCATCAGGTGGATCCTGAAGAGGGGTTTGAACCTCATGGGATCATCCACGTGAGGGTCGTGAGGGGGCAGGTACATCCAGCCAATGATGAACAAACCATCCACCTGCAGAGGGACAGGGCACAAAGCCCAGGGGATCAGCTTTGCACGATTCCTCAGGAGTCTGCAGCAAACTCCTGCCCTCGTGGCCCAGGGCAGGAGCTGCAGGACAGTTTGCTGCATTCCCAAACACTTCCAGCCATTAACCCAGACCATATGCACTCCCAGCACTCCCTGGGTGAAGAGGGTTTCTTTACAAGGCTTCCTGCACCACTGGAAAGAGCTCAGGCCTTTATTGCTGCAAATGACTTGCCTGGAGTGCAGGATCCAGAGGGAAAGACCACACAGCAAGTCAGACTCTAATTGGTTTTGAGAGCTCCTGCTGGCAGATATTCTAGCAGATGAATTCTGCTTCCCGTGGCTATCCCTGCTTTTTAGAGGAGGAATTATTTGGCTTTATTACTCAGAGAACACAGGAAGCAACACTCTCCTGAGAGGCACAAGTGCCAGCCCCTTTCCTGCACACCTAACAGAATCCTTTCCCTCAGGGCCTGCAATTCCAGAGGCAGGATATTCCCCAAACAGAGAGCTCTGAGACCAGGGCAGGGCACTGCCACAAAGCCTTTTTAAGGTCACAGGGGAAGTCCTGATGCACTTGGATGCCCTCCTACACCAGTTCATGCAACAGAATGTTGCAAAACCCAAAGGCCTCGTGATTTGTTCCACCCCAACGTGGCAGTTGTTGGACCTTGGTGCAGAGAACAAGGGCTCCAGGCAAACTCCTGGCTCAGCCCTCACCAGTTCAGAGCCAAATGCTGCTCATTAACTGCTCTCCCAGCAGCACCAGAGCTGCCAGGCCCCACAGATCATGCACCAGTGTCACTCTGCGTCTGCTGCACGAGCCTTAGGGCTGGTGTAAAGGTTTGCCAACCACACAGTTGCAAAATCCTTTGCAAAACGTTCAGCTGCAGGCAAAGAAAATGAAGTAAATGAAGAGATTCCTGTGCCAGCTGCTGGAGGATCAGTGTCAAACTCTAAATCACAGCCTTCCCTCAAACACTGACCATGTTTTCTGCCTGCTCCTGGGGCTGCCTGGCGTGGAGCTGGAATATTAAAGAACTGTCTGGAGAAAGGTGGTGATGAGGAGAAGAATCCCAGAACCATTCAGGCTGGAAAAGAGCCCCAAGACCATCGAGTCCAACCTGTGAATGCCACATCCACACTCCAGGGATGGAGATTCCACCACCTCCCTGAGCAGCCCACAACCTTTCCTGGCAAGAAATTCCTCCTGACCTAAGAGACACACCGATGAGCACCCTCTGTGCCCAAACCACCCACTGACTGCTGAGACTTTTCAGTGGTCTGGGAACAGCTGCCAGGTGTGGGAAGTGTAAAATAAACCCCCTCAGCCCCCAAAATGCCCGAGATGAGGGAGGCACTCACCACCACGTTGAGCAGTCCCCCGTAGGGCCCGATGTCTGGCTGCCACAGTCCCAGGATGTGCCGGTAGCGGTGCAGCACTGGGGAACAGGGAGACACACAAGTGAGCACACCCAGCCCAGAAAAATGGCATTTTGGGAATGAAAACCCTGCTGCCAGCCTGCACACAGCGCTCACCAATAGCACCCACAACTGCATTGACTCAGGAAAAGTGATTGTGTGCAAGCTGAGGCCTCCCCCAAGCTCACACACGTTTATATTCTTTATTCCTGGCCCTGGAATTCTTTATTTCCTGGCAGAATAGCCTACCTCAGCAGGAATTCCCAAAAAAAAACTTTTGCAACACGGTGCCATTAATGCAAATCACACGATATAACCAGAGCTGAAAACAAATAAAAGCATCTGCTGCCTCCAGATGCCATAAATGCACTCGATGCTTCACACTGCAAAGCAACAGAAAATAGGGAAGGGCAGGAAGGAACAGGGAAATTTGAGTATTTTGAAAGCATTTCAATGCCTTGAGTAGACAGACTTAGCTCCAGAGTTAAGCATCCTTAGAAACAGGCACTGGGAGCACGGGCAAAGCACGTGGATCACTCCAGGGAATCTGGTGGTGTGGCCACATCAGTCACGGCCTTAAAAATTCTACAGAAGCAGCTACACCTCAGCAGTGCCCAAAAGCTGCTCCCAAAACCCACTCAAAATCTACTCCAGCAGTTGAGGCTTCCTTGTTTCTCATCTCAGAGCCAGCTGTCCCTCCAATCCCACCTAAAGAGAGGAATATTTTCAGCAAGCAGGAAAAAAGGGCTTTTACAGAGTGAATTTAAACCTCCTGTTGTGAGGAAAGCTTAGAGATGGGATCTGCCTCCAGTCCTTACACAGCCATTCCTCTTGTCCATCTAATCTCCTTTTGTCCATCTAATTGCCTTTTGTCCATCCAACTTCCTCACACAACCAGCAACCTTCACAAGAAGGCATTGCACAGTCTGGCATTTTGGGCAGGAGCAGCAGTGCACACATTATTTCCATGGAGATGGCAAGAAGATATTTCACATGTCCATGGCCAACTCAGAAGGCCACAATAACTCATTTTAACCTCCAGGACTAGCTTGAATAATAGGCTTGGGTCTGCATCAATTCAAATGAGGAATTGTGTTTCAGTGCAGCTGCTGCAGCAGCTTTGTTGCATTAATTACTTCAGACAGCAAGAGCTACAGGAGAGGTTTTATTCCACCAAAGCAACAACTTCCACAGAAGTTTAGGACAGCAGGGAGAACGTCCAGAGCTGCTGCCAACCGGCCTGGAGGAGCCTTTTCCTGGGCAGTAAATAATTTCAGACTGATGGCCTGGTTTCACCCAGTGCAGCACAAACAGCACAAAGATAAGCAGGCAAACCCCATGCCCAGCTCACTAATTACACATTAATTAATGGGATGAGCTGCTCCACCCACCACACTCTGCCTTCTACCCTGTCTGCCACAGAGCTGATAAAACCCAGGCTTGTTTAAATGTATTATTATTTTCTAGGACAGAAAGCTAAGCTATCCAAGGGGAATGAGGACCCAGCTCCTGTTAGGAGCAATTTCAGGAAACAGAGCTGAGTTCTGGACACAAGAGGCCAAAAAAAATCCCACTCACTTCCAGAACTTACTGGGGAAAATGCTGGTGCTTGGCCAAAGGCCCAAACAAGTCTCAAAACACAGCTCAATTTTCAAGCCTGGTCTGTCTCTGAGCTCCAGCAAAACAAGAGCTAATATTAACTGCAGGGAAAACCTGATGAATTCCAGCTCTGGCTCCTCCTGGTAGGAGACAGGATGGATCTGGCAGTTGTTTCCCTTCCTGCTCCTCGAAAGAAAACAGCACTCAGGGCTTTCTCCAAGGTTTTCCACTGCTTGTGCTCAGCCCTGGAAAAGCCTCCCTATCCAAATTTCTGAGCCCACATCCTGCCAAACAGCAAAACCACATCCAGTGGATGCTCCAGGACAGCCTTCACCCAGCCTGGATATTCCCCACGTTCCATAAACAGCTCTGCACACCCTTCAGATGGGAAGGGGGCTTGAATCCAGCTGGGAATGGGCTTGGAAAAGCAGGGAATGCCAAGCTCCCACTGACAGAAGGCTGCCTGGGGCATGTCCTGACCAGGAAAGAACCAATCCACTGCAATTCTCCCAGATTTCTGGGATGCAGGAAGGACTCTAGAAGGAAAATGAGCTGGAACAATGTAAGCAGTGCCCAGGTTGGTGATGCCTGACCTGCTCGTGGGAAGAGCTCAGAGTAATCCAGGTGAGCTCAAACCCCTGGGGAAAGTGATCTGAGCTCACCTGGCTGACCCTGCAGCAACAGGAATTAGGGAAGACTTCCATGGAAAATCCTGACAACACAGGAGGGGGAAAAGGGGAAATGGGCCATTGCATCTTAAACCACATCAGCTCAGAACCACAGGATCATTTAGCTTGGAAAAGACCTGTAAGACCATCAAGTCCAACCATTCAAGCTTTTTCCCATGGAAAAACAACACAGCCCAAGTGAAAAGGGCACATGAGAAGTTTGGGGCTGCAGCTAAAGGAATAACAACTGTGGGAACAGCACTAAATGCCATTTAAGTTTGGAGCAAACATCCAATCTCCAAAGGAATCCATCTTGCAGCTTGGATTTGCTTCTCCTTCCCATCCAGCCCCAGAATACAGCTGGTGTTGACAGGCACCCCAGGTTGCCAACCCCAAAATTTTGCCCCAATTCCTGCTGTAGCCCTGCTGCTGGTCTGTCCTGACTCATGTTAAAGTCACCAGCTCCCCTGCATGGCCCAGCTGCTTCCCTCAGCAACAGGGAATTCTGCAGCATCCACTCACTCATTAATGTGTGTGAGAAACTCCACTCCCAAGCAGCAGTGAGTTAGTAACTGGAGCCTGCCAAACTCTGCAGACCCACAGGAGCATCAGAGACAGCTCAACACCCCCTCAAATAAACACCACATAGTCCTGGCTTCCTTAATTGTGTAGCAATTAAGCAAAAATGTAAACTAATCAGTCCTTCCCCCTCAATTCCTGCACTCCAAGGGTTTAACTATTCCTCCCTCAATACAAGGAGAGGAAAAAAGGGTTATCCAAAGTGAGGAAGGCAAATCCCAATCTTTAAAACATTAGCAGAGTGCTTCCTAGAGACAGAGATGGTGCTTAAAGGGATTCAGTGTGCAGGGAGGGAATTACTTATGGGAACACTCAGCATTTTTCCCTGGAAAGGGCTGTGGATTTCACTGTGCCTCACTTGAATCACGACAAAGCTCTTTGCCAGTCCAGAGTTGCTTTTGGGAAGCCTCACAGGAGTATCTGAATTACTTCCTTGAAAAGGGGAGCAATTCCCAACAAGAGCAGAGCAAGTGCTCCTGTTCTATGCAACGAGATCCTCAAAAAAATACCTCAGAAAAGCACCTCAAAAAAAAAACCACCAACACAGCTCAGTGCCTGCCCTGCTCACGCAGCCACCCTGCAGGGTCCCAGAGCTCCTCTAACACACACCAGCCAGGAGTGGTGGCACCTCCCTGCTTTGTGTGGGAGCATCTGGGGACAGCAGGGAGAGGGAACTCTGCAGAGCTGAGACTCTTTTGAGAGAACACGTGGTTTTGTTGCAAGGGTGGTGGGTAAAAAGGGCCTTTTGCCTTCAGCCACCAGCCTGGGCTGAGGGGAAGTCCCAAAGAGAGAGGGAGAGAGAGGGTAGGGGTAAGCCACGTAAGGTGAGAGCAGAGAGGTCAGAGGTAAGAGGTGGGCCAGGTAAGAGAGGTAAAGTAAGAAGGGTAAAGAAATGGGGAGAGAACCTTGTTATAACACATTATATTTTTTAATGTGTTGCATATTCTAATTTACAGCCACCAACCCGTGCGAGATACAAAACCTACAGACTTTGCACACAGCCTGTGAGAACTGCTGTATTACCATATCACACTGTATTCTAAACTCTAAAGACTATCTTCTATCTATTTATCTATTAATCTATCATCTATGACCTATCAATCACCTATCACCTATCTATCATCTATCAAGCACCTATAATCTATCATCTATCACCTATCATCTTCCTATCTTCTATCTTCCATCTTCTATCTTCTATCTTCTATCTTCTATCATCTATCTTTCTTTCTCTTTCTATCTTCCTTCCTTCGATCATCTATCACCTATCATCTCTCTATCTTCTCTCTATCTCTCTATCTTCTCTCTATCTCTCTATCTTCTCTCTATCTCTCTATCTTCTCTCTATCTTCTCTCTATCTATCTATCTATCTATCTCTCTATCTCTCTATCTTCTCTCTATCTTCTCTCTATCTTCTCTCTATCTTCTCTCTATCTTCTCTCTATCTATCTATCTATCTATCTATCTATCTATCTATCTATCTATCTATCTATCTATCTATCTCTCTCTCTATCTTCTCTCTATCTCTCTTCTATCTCTCTATCTTCTCTCTATCTTTTCCCTGATACCTTGGCAGGGTGGAGTGGGGCTACACCCTTGTGTCCCCTAGCATCCCACTGTTACAATCACCACCTCCCTGCCTGCCGTGATCACATCTCAAAGCTCAGCTCTCATTTCTATTTCATTCACAGGTTTTATCTCCTCAGTATCTCTTGCTAGGCAACCCCCCAGTGCTTTTCCCCAGGGCAGGGCACACTCCCCATGCAGCACGTGGGCAGGCTGGGTGCAGGCAGCAGCAGCAGCAGCAGCAGCAGCAGCGGGGTACGTACGGCAGGTGTAAACATCTCTGTACTCCATGTGCTCGTAGTCGGGCAGGATTTTCATAAAACGCCCCGACTTCACCCGTGGGTTTATACCTGAACAGACAGAGCAGGGTGAGGGCCAGCAAACTCTGCTCCACTGGCACCAGCAAACACTCCCCTGGATCTGGAATGACCACGCAGGGAAGGCCAGCTCTCTCCTGAGTTTGCCTGGAGTTGTTTCTGTCGCCCTCAGGTTCGTGCGAGCAGGGTTTCTCACACAGGACTTTGTCCCAGATTCCCAGAGACATTACTGACAAATGGCATCCACTGAATTCCAAGTGGAATCAAAACCCTTCCTCAAACTCTGCACTGCTGCCTCAAGAAGACCAAGTCACTCCATGGACAGCAGCCCAGGCTTTGGATTAGCTCTGCCTTCAGCTCCCATTTTCCCACACCACTTCTCACAGAAGCACACTCAGTGAATGGAAAAGCCCATGCACTAATCCCTAATTAACTCCTCTGCAATTAAAGAGGTTTTATGGGACAGCAGAGAAAACGGGGTGACACCAGCAGGAAGCTGCTCCTGGCACAGGGCAAAGGGCAGAATGTGAGCAGAGGAGCTCAGATGGTGCATCCTCAAAGTCTGGAACAACTGCCAGGCTTTCCCACTCTGGAGTAACCATCCCTGCTTGGGATTGCTGTGTGGATACAAACACAGACTTTACACAGAAGTGCAGGAAAGACCATCACAGGGCTGGTTCTCTACACATATCAGGTGTGACCCTTGGCTAATGGATGCCACGGACTTGAAAACTTACTCATGGAAACTGTGAGACAGATTTATTGCAGGTTATTAAATAAATAAACTGATTACACTCTGGAAAGCTGGAAACAGTGGGAATGTTTAGGAAAATATCCCACAGGCTTGCCCTCTCCTCAGCCTCCCTGCCCACAGCCATGGCTGGGAGACACTGGGCTGGAAAGTCACCACTGTCCTGAGCCAGTAAGGCCATTTTTACCCACAGCTTGTGCATAAAAAGCACGAAATATCACTTTAGTAGCCCTGAACCATGGAAGTTATGCAGTGAAAAGGACTACAGGTCATGAAGAGATGTTGTCCCACCTAAAAATGGCAATGAAGAGCTGAGATCTGACCTGGTGTGTGCTGTGTGGCTGTCACCACACCAGTGCCACACAAAGATATGGGATTAAATGGGAATTAAGGGAGGCCTCGAGGGTTAATGGGACTTCCCTGGGGACATCTGTGTGCTGGCTCAGCCTCACTCAGCCCTCCCAGCCAAGAAAATGAGGCAGTTCCATCCCTAGGCTAGTGTATAATAGGGAGAGAGAAATATTAGGTGATGAAATCATTTTCCTGTGGATGCTCAGCAAGTCAATTGAAGATGGGATTAAACACCTTCTACCTGCTTTTCTTCCCAGCTTTAAGACCAATACTTGAGGTCATTGCTACTTCAAGGTTTTGAAGGATCCCACAATCACAGACATTCCCAAAACACACTGACACCTCCTTCCAGACTCTCTTCTTTCAGGGAATGCTCATCCCTCTCCCACTCTCCTACAGCCATTTCCTTCCACTGAGATCAAGGCTTAGGAAAAATACCTGTTAATTCCTTAGCAAGATCTGAAAATGCCAGAACAGGATGAAAACCCCTCAATACAATTAATTAAAAAATTAAATTCCGTGCTCTTTTCCCACCAAAGGGCTGGGAGGCACAGAAATGCCAACTCTTGGTATTAAATAAATCCCCAAACATGTCAACTTTCCAAATAAACCTCTGCAACTCAGTCTGAACAACTTCTGCCATCCAAGCTTAATAAATATTCAACATTTCTGTGCTCTCAAAATTGGAATTAAGCAAGATTTGGATTGGCTTTATCACTCACGTTTGGCGTAAACGTCTCGACAGGACACTCCTGTGATCTCCAGCTTCCTCAGGTTTTCACACACTCCATATTCTGCAACAACACAGGGAAAAAAAGGTTTGGACCCAGAGTCTCGACATCAGCTACCGAGACCTGATTTGTGCTTTCTGGAAGCTGCCAAAGCAGCCCAAAAATCTGATTTTTGCTTTAAAAGCCAGATGCGATTTCGTTGTGGGTTCCAAGACATTTCACGAGGAACGCCTGGCAAGAAACACACCATAAGGCACCAACACACCCAGCAAAGTCACAGCTGCTCACACCTCAGCCAGGAGAAGTGTGAAATGTGGGAGACATCCCCATTCCAGCTGGGATTGCCTGCCTGCTTCCAGCAAATCACCACTGTGCACAGCAATTCTCTGCCCTCGCTGAGGTACCCGACAGGGAAAAGTGCTCATTAGGATCCTAAAGGAAAGGTCACAGACTCAAAAAAGAATGAAATAGAGACATGAAACAGGCCCCAGCATGTACAAATATGGTTACACTTAAAGCAGATCAGATTGAGACAGGGCTGTTGTACAGGCAGATGCCTTTGATGGCTTCCAGAAGCCCCTGAAAACAAAGGGAGTCGGAGATCCCAGAGCAGCTTTGAAGCAGAAAATGAGATTCTCTCCTTTCATTTTCAGGAAGTTGATGTCAAACTTCTAAGAAACTTCAAAAAAAAAAAAATAATAAAAGCAATTATTAATGCCTCGATGCCAGAAATTCTCAGAAGAGCAGAGGGAGGAAATGAGAGGAGGGAGATCCCGAAAAATCAGCAGTGACAATGCCACCCTGCAGCAGTGACCCCGACAGATCTCAGCACAGAGAAGTGCCCTCCTTAACATCAAAGACATCAACAACACAGATCAAACAGCAGCCTTCCTCAGCAGCACAAACACCTGCCAGATATTTGACATGAAACTGCAGCTCTGCAGACCCTCATCAAGCCATTAAATATGAAATTTCTCCTCAGCTGAGCGTCCTTGAATTAGCAACTGTGGCTGTGAAGCACCACCTAATGCTGGAAAACTGCTGCAGGAGAGAAATCAGGCTTCAGACACGAGAAAAGCAGGAGTTTCCCTGAATTAATTCAGCCTCCTCCTGTCTATAAATACAAGCACACCATGAGAGAGCACACCCAGGGTCTGTGGGCAGCCTGTCTGCAGGGAACACATGAGCTGCATCACACTCTGGGTAAGCAGCAAAGGTGAGTGAGGGGTTGGCACAGGGCACAACAAAGAAAATCCAAAAAATGCCAAGGGCAGTGGCAGAATTCCTGCTGACTTCTCTAGGCAAAGCCAGAGGAAGCTCTGAGGGTTCTCAGCCCCGGGGTGGGCTGAGGAAGCACAATTAGCAGAGCTCAGCCTGCAGGAAGAACAGCCCAGCACAAACAAACCATTTAGTGCTGGGGCTCTGCCAGCTGAGCCCTGCAGATCCATGAAACCACAGCTCCAGGGGAGCCTGGGAATGCAGAGCCCCCTCCTGCCAGAGCCCCCCAGCACTGCTCTGCACCTGAGAGGAAATTAAATCCATCCAAGGGATGCAGGGAACAGCGTGGAATGGCCCCAGCTGAGTGGGAAGTCCTTGGGAAAGGGCAGGAACAGCCAGGCAAATCCAGTGCATGTGAACAAAACTGACCTGGCCCCAGGACAGGTGAGAGGAGCCCTGTCCACTGCAGGCACAATGAATTCAGGCAGGGAAGGGATTTATACTGCATGGGAAAGGGAGATGTGCAGGATCCTTCCCAAATGGAATCTCTCAGCACCAAGAGATTCCCTCTTCCCACAGAAGATCCCCTCTCCACCCCCAGAAGGTGCTGATTTTTCCCAAAGCCTCCTCCCAAATCCACAAATCACTGAAATGAGTGCCATGGGAGATCCCCCACCAGCAGTTACCTCCAAATAACAGGGTGGGAAGGGATTTGATGTCAAAGCTTCCTGCAAGGGCCCCTGATAACCTGCAGTGAAATTTTATGAATTTTCATTAAAGTGGGTGTAATTCCAATCTTAGCCAGAAAGACTCAAATAACAAATTCCTTTAAATAATGCAGTAATTTAGGGTTTCTATATTGCTACATGTTGTTTGTCATTAGATATCCTAGACAGTATTATCAAGAAAAAAAAATAACCTCATCCCAATGTGCTTTAACACTCATTTTAGAACTAATTCTTATCCTGTTTTGGTCAGCAAACAGCTACAGAGAGTGAAAATGCCACAGTGATGGCTGAGCTCCATAAGTGCATTATTGCAGCTCTTCTGACCCAGCTGCTCACACCAGCATGGCCATTTTATGGGGAAAAAAATCAATCTTTTGGCTCACAGTGCCTAAAAAAAGCCCCCCTCTAAATATCACAAGGAAGAAAGGCCATCTCTTTTTAACCCAGAAGGCAAGAGGGACATAAATTAACAGCAAGTAGAGCTTCAAGATAATGAGAGAAAAAGAAAACTGGTAAGGTTCTCTTTACAGAGAACAGAAATCCCTTTCCAAGAAAGATCTGAAGGGCTCAAGCCTCCTGGAAAATTCCACTTCAGTGCAATTAAATCTATTTTAAGGAAATGTATCTCAGTGTAACAGCTCACCCAGTAAAGTATTTTTATTTTAAGGAGTTAATAGTCACTGAAATTCACACCTTTGGAAAATGGCTACTTACTTAATCCTGCTTCCAAAGCAAGGATGGAAATTGGTTTTCAAGTTCCCACTGGCCAGCTGGAAAGGCTGCTGGTTTATGAGGAGTGCAGATTTCCCAAACACAGGGATGTGATGCTGTTTCCATGGTCACATGCACAGGCATTTAAAGGACTTGGAAAAGCAAGTCTCCATTTAGCATGAGCTGCACTGATACTTCTGCAAGGGGCAGAATTTATTTATTATTCCCTGCCCTGCTCCCAGCAATTCCAAGCCTCACATTTCCTGTTCCTCCCTAAAAGAAGCTGTGTCACCTTCTACTGTTCTGGAGTTTAAAAACAAGCAAGGCTCTTCCATCCCAGGTTGGGAAGAACCCCTGTGCTCACATCAAAGCCCAAATTCCTGTTTTTCTGCTGCCTTTCCCAGCCTGGCAAGGCCAGGGAGCTGCTGGAAGCTGTGTGTGCACATCATAATTTTGAGGAAATGAGGATGTCTGGCAGAGCTTGATCCCCTTCACCATTTACTGAACTTCCACTGTGTCCTGGCTAATCAAATCTTTTTTTTTTCCACTTATCCATGGATAAATGTATGTTCACAAGGCTGGGCACAGAACAGAGAGGATAAAAACTCACTGGATTATTCCAGATACCACAAAAATGGGAGATTCTCAGGTTAGCAGCTCTGAAATAGCAGGTGGACAAATCTGGAATTGGCTTCCTGTTCCCAAAGGCTGAGCAATCAGATTAAAACACACCCAGTCCTGTCCCAAACACTTCTTCCAGGGGAAAGCTTGGGGTTACCATCGAGGAAAAGGAGATTTGAGCTGTAAAAAATACAGACATTTATGGAAACCCTAAAGCAGAAGATGGGCAGACCCTGCAGACAGGTCTGAGACTCTCTGAAGGGTGGCTGAGAGTGTTGAGCACCTGCCTGAGCAGTGAGGAACAGCCAACCACTGCCAAGCTGTTGTTTAAAAGCCAAGAAAGATTCAGAGATTCAGAGAAGCCACAGACTAACACACTACACAGTGATTTCACCTCACACTAAGGGAGGTTGGAGCCCTGTGACTTAGGAAAGCCACCTTCACCAGGGCACAGCACTGCAAGAAATGATTCCTGTTGTGGCAGCATTCATGCATCAAACTCCTGCATGGATTCCTTGGAGTCTTTTAAGAGCTGAAAGTTTCCTCACTGAGTGTACAAACCACATTTCCCACCCTTCTTTCCCTCCTCTTTCCACACAACCTCAAGGTCACAAACTTCAGCACCTTGCCTGACATTTTCCAGCAGGCCCAGAAGCTGCTGGAGGTTGTTTTCACAAACAAAAGCCTTTTCTTCCAAGCTCTAGAACTGGTTATTCTGCATTACTGGTCTGTTCCCAGGAGTTCTGCTGCACTTGCCCTGTTCTGGTTAGAAATGAAAGATGAATAAATGGACTATAAGGTGTTAATCAAGGTAGGTCAGGCCACCAGCCAGGGTGACACGAGCTTTAATTCTGCTCCTGCTTGCAGAGATCAGCAATCTCCTATTTATAGAAAACATTTGGAAGTGACTGCAAAGCCCCTCCTTGCCAAGGAAGCAATCCAGAGACATTGTTTACCCCAAACAGTTGCAATGATAAAAGGACAACAGCTCTGACAGTGTCAGTGTTACACAATTCCTCCTGCTTCATCCCAGCAGCAAAAGCCACTCCACTTTCAGGCAGAAAAGTCCTCTGGACACTTGGAATAATCACAGCATGTTTTCAGTCTAATCTGCAGCTGGGCTGGCCCAGAGCAGGGCAGAAAAAGACATCAACAGTGCTTGGACTGAGGGCCCCATCCAGCTTGGGCCACAGCCAGGCTGCTCCTCACACCCAGCACTGCTCCTGTCCAAGGAAAAAAGGGGGAAAAACAGCCAAAAAATGGCAAAAAAATGGCAAAAAAAAAAAAAAATAAGCCCTGCAACAACAACAGCTCCTCCCAGAGAGGCTTCTCTCTGCTGTCATTATTTCAGGATTCTTCCCTGCCTCTGCACTGCTGTGCATTCCTAAAAACAGAAGTGGTTTTGCACATGCAGCTGGCACCAGGCTCAAGTTTCCCAGTAGCTTTTGGAACACGGTGCTGGGTATGGATGATCCTGGTGGATCCCTTCCAGCTCAGGATATTCTGTGATTGCATGATCATGGGGAGGCTTCAAAGTGAATAAAGCAGCAAGGCACACGTGCTCTTGTTCTGTTTTTAGGACATGCAGCCTCACAACAAGACTCAGGCAGACACAAACACACGCTTAAAACACTGACCTCAGATGGGAATTGGTTTGGTTTTGGAAAGAAATACAAAAATTGATGACATTTTATGCTTGACTGTCACACAGCCATCAGGGTAAGGCTGTGCAGGAACACAGCACAGATTATTTTAAGTTTTAAATGGGTATTTTTTTACCAACACCTGCTGCTTACCTATAAAATAATGCCCAATTTTATACTCATGAGTACAACTACTCAAAGTCACAGTCCTACCTCAGCAGAGCAATGCAAAGCACCACAAACAGCCTGAGAAGTGCAGCTGAGGAACTGCTTGGAAAACCAGAGCTGGTTAAAAGATTCAGGATCCATTTCACCATGGTAGGAAGATTTTGGCCAGGAACTGCCCCTTCTCTCTGTTCAGCACAGTTTGGGCACCTGCCTTTGGTACAGGATCCTCCTCAGCCACACCAGAGCCACCAAAGCACTCTCTGACACTGCCTGGAATGCATATGTTGGGAAACTGGAGAAATTACATGCAAAAAGAATCAAAATTTGGTTTATACACCTCTCACCTGGTACTTAGCTCAGGGCCATAGACAAAAGCATTGTATTGATACCTTCCCTTCCTGTCCAGGCTAGTTTTAGCCACACAAATTCCAGTGTTTCCTTCATTTCCTTCAATTTCAGCTGAGCTTTTGAGCATTGTTTTATCCATTGGAAAGAAAATCCAAGGAGCAGACGTGAATTTGATAAATAAATGTAAATCCCCATCAGGCCTAATTCAGTGTGTCTTTTACAGGCCAACCTAGCCCAGAGTTAAAAGTGACGTAGATATCTTGGTACACATTTTGCCAGGATCATAACCTATCAAAACAATTCATCAGTGAAGTTTTGCAAACCATTCATCAAACACACCAACATCCATGAGGGCTCCATGTCACTAGAGAAGTATAAGGGAAGAATTAACACCATTTTTCATTGGCCTGTCTCCTAAAACCAATGTTAAATTGCTGGGACAATGCTGAATTACAAAATAACGCTTTGGTTTACATTTTCCAGGTGCAGCCTTTGTGCTGTCCAAAGGTTCTCGGGTAGTGCTGATAAGGCACAAAATTCATTCCTGCAAGGTTTCAGGCATTCCACCAGACCCCACTGCAGGCAGCCACTGACATTCCCAAATTGCTCATCCCCCTGCTCTCATTGGTATTAAAACCAGAAAGCAAAGAGGAAAATACACATGACTTCATGTGCTGGCAGCAGGAGCACCTGGCAGGGTGGCAGCGTTTGGAGAGAGGATGAGCACAGCGAGGCAGACCCTGGGAGGTGGGACGGGACTGAAATAACAAACAGAGGACACAGAGCCACAGCGGTGTGAGGAAGAGGATGAGGAGTAACCGCAGCCTCACGGAGCAGAGCTGAGGAAAAAACACCTCCCAGGCCTTCACATTACCGCAGCACAGCATCCTTGCACCAGAGGATTCCTGGAAAAACGCACACACGAACCTGGAACTGGCTCTGCACTTCCCCAAAGGATGCCCTTAGCCAGGCTTGGCCTCCCCCGGGCTCTCTGCCCCCGGTGTATCCGCCGTGCCTCTCCGGCTCCAGGAACACCAAAATCCCCCTTCTTTCTTCCCTGGTGCAGGGGCTGAGCATTCCCTGTCCCCAGGATTCCCCCAAGGACACGCTACATGGAGGGATCATCTCCCAGGGCCTGCTCCCACCCCATTCCTCCGGGGGACAACCCCAGGAGGATGATGCCCTTTGCCACAAGGCAAATGCCACCACCAAGAGATCAAGCGTCCCACGGGACCTGAGATGTGCCCACCTCTCCACCCTGCACACGGCGCCGCACACCCGAATCTTATTTCTGTCCTGCACCCCCCGGCCCCAGCTCTTCAGGACCCCCAGTCCATCCCCTCTGGCACTCTCCGTGTCCTCCTGCACGCTCGAGGCCGCTGTCCATGGCCCCTCCGAAGCGTCTCCCCCTGCACCCCCGGACCGCGCAGCCCCTCGGGCGGGCGGTACCTTCGCGGCAGCGCCGCCGCCAGATCGTGTCGGTGCGGAGGATGCGGCGGAAGGTGGTGCAGACCCGGGCCAGGTTAGGCAGGTCGGTACCGGGCAAGGAGCCGAAGATCTGCACCAGGAGCTCCGGGGGCAGCTCCAACAAGGACAGCGGGGCCCGCCCGGCCGGGCCGGCCTCGATAGAAGGTGGAAGGGGCCGCCCGCCCTCAATGCGTTCAGCAGCCTC
>JANPWX010019574.1:60594-108086 GCA_024734555.1 Trochalopteron elliotii
CGGAGAGGGGAGGGGGCCGATGGCGGTGGGAGCTGCGGAGATCCCCGGGCTGACAGCGGGGCCCCGCGGGCGGAGCGGGCCCGGGGTTATCCCGGTGTCCCGGCCTGCTCGGGGCTGCGACGGAGTCAAAGCCCGGCCCGTCCTCCGGGGTTGTTTACCCGGGCGGTTCGGGACAGGGGGGTTTTGTGGCGTGGCGAGGTGTGGGGGGGGCAGCTGTGCTGTGCCCGGGTGAGCTCTGCGTTTAGGGTGGGGAGATCTCTTCATGGCATCATCCATTATCGACTGCAAAACTCCCAGGAGCCTGGAAACATCCTCGGCGAGTGTGCCAGGAGCTGGGCCTGCCCTTCCCTCCGGTGTCTGCTCAGTGTCCGGCGGCCTCTGCGCCAGTGGCAGCGGAATTAAAGCTCCACTGGCAGCCGGTGCCTGGCGAGGGGAGAGGAATTCTCCACCCGGGCAGCCGCGGCTGGGCCGGGGCGTGTGGCTCCTGTCTCTTGTTTGGCTGTTGAAAAGCTAGCAGGGCATCGAAAAGAGCTGTGTAATGATGGCTGGGAAAATGAGATTAGTCCCTTTCGAGAAGGAAGAGCCTCGACAGAGCCGCGCCACGCTTTCTGTGTGTGTGCTCAGGATGGGAGCGGAGCAATCAAAGGGCTCGGGATCTGCCCGCGTTGTGGCAGGGAGGGAGGCTGAAGCGCCGCGAGGGTAACACGAACTGGCAGCGTAACCTATTTCTGCATGAACTATAAAATCCCGTACGTGAGATGGAATTGGTGGAAGTAATTGATCCAGATTTTCCTTTCTTCCTGCCTTTGGGTTAAAGTCAAGCTGCTTAAGGGAGCTTTGTGATGTGCCCACCCTTTGCCTTTGCTGTTGTGGTAAAATGTAAGCTGTTCCCTGCAGTGAAGCAGGCAGGATGTTGATCTGACAAAAGTCTGTGTTTATTGCCACCCCTTTTCTCGGAGCCTTCCAAAACTGTTGTTGACCCCATCGCCTGTCAGCAGCCTCTGTTGCAGGTATTAAGTTCAGCTAGGATGGCAGCCAAGCAGTTGCCACTGCAACTACTGTCGTCAGAGAACAGTGTTTATCTGGGGCTGACTGGGGCCTGATTTTGAACATGCCACACACAATAATCTCCACGATTTGCCCGGTTTATGTTCCTCCTTACTCCAGGGAGTTCTGCTGAATAACACTGCTGTGAGCAAAACCTGTTCCGGCTGAAAAGTCAGTGCTTGCCAGGTGGATGTTTGGTCTCACTCTCTCCGCGTATCTTTTGTGTTTCTGGTTAATCTTAAAAAGTATTTTAACGAGGTGGAACTCCGTGCCCTTGGAGCGTTCCCGCTGGGGCTGTGGGAATGTGGCTCGGGATGTTGGGGTGGCTTTCAGGTGAAGGCTCGGCGTGCTCCTTGCCTGAATTTCTGCTTGATTCACCTGCAGCTTCAAACGGTGATTCACGGGAGCTGCATTCCTTGCCCGGCTCGTGAGGAGGATGTATTCCAGGGGCACAAACACGGACTAAGGAGGCTGAGGGATGTTGTTGCTGAGTCTCCTGCCATTAGCATTCCAACGGGGAGCTGGCCTAAGTGCTCCTCTCCCTAGGCAGGTGTGTGTTCAAGCCGTGATGCAACACTAAATCATCTCTCTCGGAGCTGTTTGGCGCCTGAAAACAGCCTGGAAAGCCCCGTCCTGCTGAACAACAGAGGGGTTAAAATTGAGTTCCCCGAATCTGAAAGTAGGCAGGGGACGACACAGATGAGGCAGCCCCTGAAAGCTGTTTACTCTGCCTCGTGTACTTTAGCCCGGTTCATGATATCTGTTCTATTAATATTGCTGCCTGAGGAGAGGTGAACTTTATCCTGAAAACTGGCACGGAGAGTGGCAAAAAAGTGTCGGTCCGGCAGAGCCTCCAGCGGCTCCTGCAACAATGGGTGCGGCCGAGTCAAAATAAAACCTGGAATTCGGTAACGTGAGAGCTCAAGGAAAGCTGATGCTGCCAGGCTTGGGCCAGTCCCGGGGCTCAAATAATTGTTGACCGTTTCCTCTTCTGGGACCTGACAGAAATAGCACGGGGTGTTTAGTTGTTAACTTGGGTGGTGTAATTTGAGGCCTGGACTGTGTGAGGTTAAATGTGTGCTTCAGTGGGCAGAAAGCGAGGGGGTGTGGGGAGGAAAGGATCTCCTTTAACACTTTCTAGGAGTGCCAGGCAGGTGCACACAGCGCTTGTCACCTTGGGTTAAGGAGCAGGGGATCAGCTGTCACAGGAGGGGTTGTACTCCTCAATAGTGCTGGCCCATTTGGAAATTGCTTTGCCTGAATTTCCTCCTCTGCCTTTTCCTGACACGTGGTCCCTCTCCTCAGCCGTGGAGAAATAAGGAAATAACAGCATTAACTGTGAATGTTTAAACAGATTTTTTTGGTTTTTTAATCCCTTGCAGAACAAAGAGTGGAAGATGTACGACTGATTCGGGATCAGCATCCCACTAAAATACCAGTAAGTCCAGTTCTTTTATTTTTTCCCTTCAGTTTCCAGTCTCATGTTCTTTTTAGCAGTTAGAAACCTGTGGAAGAGCTGTCCCGAGAGACCAAATGAAAATTGGGTGGCTGAGCCTGGATTTCAGGAGCATTCTCCCAGTTGCTGTGGTGGAGCAAGGTGCTCACAGGGGCTGGAGGATGTGTTGTTTCCAGAGTTCTGCAGCTGTGTGTTGTAACTCGGAAGAAAACCACACCCAGCTGAGCTCTGAGGTCCTCCTGAGCACTCACTCTCCTCTCTGTGGTTTTCTGCTCTGAATTAAGAGTCTTCAGAGGCTCAGCAAGAGGAGCAGACAGGAGTGTAGAGGCAGATTTGCTCATCAGCCTGTGCTGAGAAGGACAGAAACGCTTTTCTCCTGGGAATGGGCCTGTGCTTAGGTCTCCAGAAATGCTGCTGGGCTGTCCAGCTCACATTGGATCTCACCCTGTCACTCTTCAGCTGCTCAGCTCCAAATGCTGCCTAAGTTTGTATTTTATTTTACTTGTGGCATCCTCAAAAATGCAGAGAACACCCTACAAGCAAGAGGCATGGATTGTGTTCTGTCACTGATGAGGGAACTGAGTGAGACCCTCAGCCTTTGGCTCTGTGGTGAGATTTGGTGACCCCAGTGTGTGGAAATTCTGCTGTGAACCAACTGCTGCAAACTGTCCCCATTTCCTGAGTGAGTTCACTGGCAGCAGCTGCTGTAGAAACAGAAACTGAAAGGTTTTTCAGCTTTCCTTGGGCTTTAAACTCCCTCAGCCTTGGAGCTGCCACTGCTGCTTGCCTGTGCAGCTGGGCAGAGGAACAAGGAATGCTTGACAGCAGGGATTTTCTGACTTGTTTTGGAATGTTTCATTTTCCCAAAAGGCGCTTTCCTTGCAAATCTGTTTCCTGACAAATATTGCTTTTTCACTCACCTTTCAGAGACCACTTAGCCATAGTCCCCAAGCTCTGTGACCACAGACTGAAAGCCAGGGATTTATGGCAAAACTCTCACTTTTAAGTCAACCATGGACAGGTTCCAGCCAAATATTCAGAGGTACCTAAGGAACTTGCTGGAGATGTGGTGATGCAGACTCCCAGCTGGGATCCCTGGAGTGTTGCTGGGCCAGTCACTGCCTCGTTATTGTCATTAGCAGTTCTGGATGAGATAAGGTGGCAATGTCACAGGAGATAACAAACCCCTCCTGTGCTGTCAACATCCTCCATTCTGCTGTTAGAAATACCTAACTGCTTAAAAATAGTGGGGCCTTGTTACCCAGAATGAGCCAGCATTTATTTCCAGTGAGGTAAGGCTCTTTCTCTGGTAGAATTCAATCAACTTCTCTTCACCTGTGCAGCTTTTTAAGCTCAGCACAGGCAGACCCTGTGAGCATGGAAAGGATCCAAGGGGTTGGTGTCACGTAGCTCCTGTTGACTGGAAATCAACAAAGGCCACATGGCCGTGGAAACAGGAGCACACCAGCTCTGAGATCACTCCTTAAAAGCAGGAACTACCCTCAGTTGCTGGGCAGGGTGTTCCTTAAATTGGGAAATGTGCAGTTTGTCTGTGAATTAAGGGGTTATTACACAGCAATCCTGGCAGAGTTACTGGTTCCTGAGCGTGCTTGGGGAAATTTTCTCCTGAATTTGGAAATGGGAGGGTTTATACCCCTTCCAAAGTAGCTTTTTCTCATGGATTAGAGGAGCCATGGGAGGTGAGGGGAACAGCAGTGTCATCTGGAGTGGTAATTCTTAAAGAGATGGTCTGAAACTGGAGAAATTCCAGTGAAAACTGCTTGATCTGGCAGACTTTTGTAGCAGCACAAACCCCTGGTCAGCCACTGCAATGTGTTATAGAGAAGTGGGCTTGATCTTGCCTTGGATTTCCTTGTTTCTAGGTAATTCAGTGCTGGGTTAAGTGAGTGCAGCAAAGGAACTCCTTTAAAATTGCACTGAAGCTGTGGATGTGTGCTGTAAAATCCCTGTGTGTTACCCCTCTGTGCAGTGGCTCTTCAAAAAGAGCAGAGGAGCACGTGAAGATAATTGATTCTCATGGAAACACAGAATTGTTTGGGTTGGAAAAGATGATTGAGCCCAGTCATGAATTGTTGCTTTTCAGACTGGAGATGTTGCATTCACTGATGAAAGGAAATGGAGCTGGGAAAGGGGAGGTGAGGGCACCAGACACTGTTCCTGCCTTTCACACCTTCTGCTTTTTGTGTTTCTTCTCAGGTGATCATTGAAAGGTACAAGGGAGAGAAGCAGCTTCCAGTTTTGGATAAGACCAAGTTCCTGGTGCCAGATCACGTCAACATGAGCGAGCTAATCAAAATCATCAGGTAGTATTGCTGGGATTCCAGTGTGAACTGATCATCCTTGCACTGTGATGCTCTGTTAATCCCCCCCCAGTGCACTTGGGAGGTCTAAATGGAAAATTCATCTAATGAGCACTAGGAGTGAACAAATGAACAAATCCAGGAGAAAGTGCTTTTCCTGTTGCTTTGCTGGAAAAACCCCACTCTGAAGAGAGCTGGGCTGGTAGTCTGCTTCCAAGAGAACATTCCCAGAGCTGTAGGAGGGAGTCTGGGGCTGTGAATTCCTGTCTGACATGGGTCCTTCTGCCCAGGGCTCCAGCTCTTCCTGCCTGGATATTTTGGGATGTCTCCTCCCTTGTCACGGAGTCCCCCTCAGGAGTGGCTGCCTCTTCCCACCCACTGGGAAGGGGAGTTTGGGCTCAGAGCCAGAGCTCTGTGGGGATGCTGTTGGCATCCTCTGGGCACTGAAATTTCCCTCAGTGGCAGCACTGAAGGCTGGGAAACACCAGCTCAGGCCAGAGTGTTTGTGCCCTGGCTGCTTGCTCAGCTTACAGGAAAGGCAGAGGGAAACAGCCTCGGGTGGAAGTCGTGTGGTCAAAAAGCTGTGGTCAGAAGTTCTGCCAGAAGTGCATCTCTGCTGGCTCAGAGCAGGGTTTGATTGGGAAGGGTTCTCCAGTGGCCACTGGGAAGGCAGCAGCAAACCAGAGTTTGTTTGGTGATGGTCACACTGCAGCAGGAGCTGGTTCATGGAGGCCACGGGCTGTGGGGCTTGTCCAGGGTGTCCAGACAAAAACTGTCCCAGGCAAATCCCAGCTCTTGCAGGAGGAAGGGCTGTGGAGACAGGAACCAGGTTGCTTAATTCTTCCAGAAACTCTTCCAGAGTTTCTCAGGAACGTGAAAGGCCCTGGGGCAAAGAGGTTAACTGCAGGCTGAAGGATTTTCCCACCTTTTTTCTCTGGCTTGACTGTTAATAAATAACTTGGTAGCAGCCACACTTGGGCCTCATCAGCTCCAGTGATGCACAGCAAAGCCCATCCTTCCCAAACCTTGGAGAGCTGCTGTCTCCCCTCAGCCTGCTGTCTCTGCAGTGATTAGAGTCTGGCTTTGGAAAGGTCCCTGTCCAGGGCTGTGCTGGGGAGCTAAATAAATCCTTGTTTCCAGCTGCTGCTGCCCCTCAGCAGTGAGTGGAAGCAGCAGGAAACTTCTGATCTATTCTTTCCTTGCTTTGGTGGCAGCTCCACACTCCTGAGCTGCTGTTGCTCACTTGGTTTATCAAGTGGGAAGAGAGCTGCTCTCTGCAGACCTGCTCTGCAGGAGGCACTTGAGCAGGAACACCCATTTCCCCTGAGCTGGAATGATCAAGGGAGATCCAGCAGTCAGCTGTTGGCTGTGCCAGGCAGTTTGTGCAGCCTGTGGCTCCCTGCCCTTCCCACCATTCTTCTCCTGGGAGGGAGGGAGGGAGGGAGGAGAAGAGGGAGTGAGATGTTCTGAGGTTAAACCCAGGCCCTTACAGAGCTGGTGACAAAGTGAGTTCAAAAGTTGCCCAGGTTTTGCAAGGAAGCTCTGCCTGTCTTTCCCAATCTTCCCAAGGACCTCTGGGTTTTCACTCCAGTGAGCTGCAAGCCAAAGGTCCCTGGTTATCCCAGGGGTGCACCTTCCCAGTCCCTCATTTATTGCCCCTCTGGAGTGCAGCTTTTCCCCTCAGTGAGGGCTCTGCCAGTGGATGCACCTGCTGGGTTTAGTGCAGGAATTCAGTCCAGTTTTGAGGGCTGGGTGGGGAAGAGCAGGGAAATGCGCCCATTAAAGAGCTTGAAACAAGCTCTTTAAAAAGCTTTATTTAAATCCTTCCCCCCCCAAACCACTCCCTGCTTCTCTGCTCTGACCTTGCTGCTGTCATTGAGAACTCGTTGTCCATCTGTCCTGTGTCCCCCTCTCCCCTCACCCCTCCCCAGGCGACGCCTGCAGCTCAACTCCAACCAGGCCTTCTTCCTGCTGGTGAACGGGCACAGCATGGTCAGCGTGTCCACGCCCATCTCCGAGGTGTATGAGAGTGAGAAGGACGAGGATGGATTCCTCTACATGGTCTACGCCTCCCAGGAGACCTTTGGAGCACCAGCTTCTGCCTAGGACACGCCAGAGGGCCTAGCCTAGGATTTGGGTTGACCCTTGGCCATCACCCCCACTCTTCCCCACACACCCCCCAGGGAAAGAACCGGATGTCACCTACGCTCTCAGTCCTTAGCATAGTCTTGCTTTTTAGCAGGTGTCTCATCTCACCTTGCCTTGTTTGTGACTATTAAACAGTACAGACGAGCACCTCCAGCTTTGAAACCTGCCCTAATAATACTCCACACAGGCACATTTACAGGTCTGGACCTGACGAAAGGAGCCCAATTGTGCGTGTGACACTTGCAGAGAAAGGGACACTCGATTTACTTTTAACGAGCAAACAGGCACCAGGGAGGAACTAAAGTGTTTCCTGTGAGTTTGCGGGAAAAAACCTCCCTACGATTCTTTAAATTTTAAATGGGAAGGTTTCTCATGAGAGCAGATGCATTTTTAATGTTCCAAAGGGGAGCTTTTTTTTTTTTTTCTTCTGCAGCTCCAATCAGACTCGTGTGTCAGCGCTGCAGGGAGTTAAGGCAAGTGCTTGGGGTGAGCTGGGGAAGGACAACTCTTTGTGTCTCCGGTTTTTTGGGCGCCGCACAGCTCAGGGGCGGCGCCGCTGTCTGGAATACTCATACCAAACACCACAGCTTTATCGTAGGTTTTAGAAATGTCTAACTGTAAAAAAAAATACACAACCCGAAGAGGTAACACTGAAATAAACTCCAGTCTGTTACAAATTCCCAATCCCTGTGTGTTCATCTGAGCTGGCTTCCAGTGATCCATGGGATGCAGTGATCCATGGGATGCAGTGATCCATGGGATCATGCCCGTAGCCCGGAGGAATCGGGAGAAGCAGCTCAGGGCCGGGAGAGTCGACGAACAAAGCATTTGTGGCACGGCTGGAGGATCCCGTGTCCCGGGCAGGGAGCAGGCTGTGCAGAGAGAGGGCAGCTCTCTCAAACCTGTGTGTTTCTCTAGTGCTGTCGAGCGAGGCGTGGCGGGATCCCCGCGGTGTCACCGGTGTCACCGGCAGCTCGGCTCTGGCGGGGACAGAAGCAATACTCCAGCGCCTGGCTCTGCGCGGGGTGCACTCCTCTCCTCCTCGTACCTCCTCCACTCTTTGCATGCATCTCCTCCTTCCCGGGGCACCCCCCACCTTGCCCGTTTTTTTATTGTCCTTTTGTGTTTTTACTCCGACGTGAACTTTTCGATGCAGCTTGTTCTCTTTGTTTAGTTCTGTTCGTGTAAGAACTCGTTTAACTCATAACTGACAACTGTACTTGTAATTTACGACGTGATCGACTGATATTCCTGTACAAATGTTGCTTTTTTAAAATTAATACAGTGCTGATATGGATGGATTACATCCCAACTTAATTCTGGCTCGTGTGGTTATTCTTAGGCCTTTTCACAGCAAAATAATGATGAAGGAATTAAAAATAATTCCCTGCTACTGCCAAGCTGGAGAAGCCCCCACACAGCTGAATCCCTTTAAAATGAAAGCCAATGCCAAGGGATTCTGTTTAACTCTTTATTTTCCATACATTAAATTTACTCAGATAAAAACATTCTAAAAATGTACAATTTAACTTTTAACAAAGTATAATAAAACATAAAAATCCCAATACCAGAATACTTGACATTTACAATTCAAAATCAAATTAGCTGAATATTAAATATTTACAAAACTATTTAAAATATTTATAAAGTTACATGCAGAATTTGTAATACTAGAAGTGATCGAAGTAAAAGAAATGGCTCAAATGGAGCAGGAATTTCCTTCATTCCTAATGGAAAGTTATGTCCAAGAGAAGCTGTTAATCTGCACTTGAAAACACACAGGATTTGCTTTCTGCTTCAGTACCAACACAGTCCTTGTGTACATCAGGAAAATTTCAGGGAACAAATGGGTAATTCCAAGGGTTTATTACAAGAGCTGTGGGGCCTCAACCAGCCAAAGTGATTCCCAGTCTCACAAACGTTCCATTCCGTGGATTTTTGTCCAGATTTGCTCACACTCATCCCGTTCACAGCAGTTCCAGACCAGCCCCATCCAGCACTCCGAGGGTCCCTGTGGCACAGCTCTGCTCCCCTGCAGGGTTTTGGGGGGAGCCTTGCTCTGCCTGGTGCCCCAGCCTGGCCCATCCCAGGGTATCTATCTCTGCCCAGTGAGGAAATGGGATTTAGGGGCATGGCCAAGGCCTGGTGCTGGACTGTGACTTTGGGAAGTCTGGTGCTTAATTTGCCAAGATTTAACGACCGTGGTATGAAAAGGTTTCACAAAAAGCTGAGTGTGACAGAGCTGGTTTGAGTAAAAACCAGGTTTGATAAACTTTAATAACAGTTCAAATGTAGTTTCCAATAAAAGTCGGGTAGAACCCTCTGATCAGTGTTTTGGTTCCCTCTCCCCCCCGTCTGCTCTCCCCGTTAGGGTTGAGCCCAGAATATTTATTAATGCTTAATTTGCAGGGTGAGGAGGAGTTTGCTGGAAATTCCATCCTACTTTGAGTCTTTCCACCATCAAATGGAAAATGCAGCTGGAACTGCACCACCCGCTGCTCCCTCCCCTGGGAAAGGCTCCTCACTGATTCTCCTGCAGGGAGATGGCTGGGGATTCCCTTCCCTTTTACACTCAAAAATCATTCCCACTCCACAGGGAAATCCATCTAGAGAACTAATTCATTTTATACTTGCAGGACAAAGATAGGGCTAAATAACATTCTTTTGAAATCTCCATCTTTCAAATGTACAAAAATAGGGTTTAAGAACTGGGTTCCTTCAGGCAGGGCAGCTGAAACTACTATTCCAACCCACGCTGCCTTGTTTTTTAGGGGTAAAAAGATGGATTTGTGCCTTTTAAGAACAGATTAGGGATAATTTTATGGAATTAAGGTGCTCTGTTGGGACTTACCAACTTTGGTTGTTCTGGGTACAGAGTGGAGGGTGTTCACTGGCAGGTCTGAAGCCCCAACCTGCTGGGGTTTGGGGAGGGCTCTCAGGTTGCTGCTGGCTCACCAGATTTTCCTCCTGGACACTCGTGTTGCCTCCAGGTCCTTCTGGATTGGATCTTACTCCAAACCCAGACCCAACTGTTCCAAAGCTTCACCCAAAGGCAGCCACGAGCCACATGAAGAAACATCAGCCTTGACTTGACACAAAGGAAACAATCCCAAAGAAAGGAATGAAACAGTTTGCTGGAAACATCAGCCTTAACTCTACACACAGGAAAGGATCCTAAAGAAAGCTCTGGAGAAAGGAATGAAACAATTTGCTGGACAGAAGTTCAGTTTTACAGTCCTTTTGAATTGATTTTTTTCTGTGATGAAGATCAGACACAACTGTGTCCAGCCTTGGGCAGTAAAACAAAACACAACTGGTACAGAAATGACTTTTTTTTTTTTTTGCTGCTGCTGCTGTTTTTTTTTTTTTTGCTGTTTCAAGAGGGTTTTGAACACTCACATGTGTGTTGAAATACAGTTTCTTTAAATACAATTTTAAAATACTGTTTAAAAAAAGTGAAAAAAACAATAACAACAACAAGAATAATAGTAACACTAAGTTTGGCTTTCAGCACATGTTCCAGGCCACTGGAGAGACCCTCAAAGCTGCAAATAGTAAACATGGAACTGCACGTTTTCCTTGGGCATGATGCAGTGGGACAGACTGTTCCTACCATTGTCTCGAGCTCATTAAGGCAAAGTAAATTGCATTGTCAGTTTTCATCCCTTTATAGTGTTGTGTAGGTCTGAAGGTTGTTCATGGGAACACAGGGAACGTCCTCAAACGCAGGCAGAGCCAACAGGGAGCAGGAGCTGGGCTGGGGATACACAAATCAGGGGGTTCTTATTGCATAGCAATAAAAAGGATCTTTGCTTGTTTGTTTGTTTGTTTGTTTGTTTGAACCAACTGTTCTGCAAATTCAGGTTTTGGATCCCTCCCTGGGCTGGGTCTGGTTCTGCCCACCCACATTCCCGAGGCTCTCCTGCTGATCCCACGAGGCTGAGAGTGCCCTTGGAGAGATGGGGGACACAGGGATGGCCCAAAATGTTCCTTTCCTGTGAGCTCCCCCCCTGACACAGCCCCAGCTCCTGGGGGGCAGCTCTGCACAGCTCCAAACCCTCCTGCTCCCAGAGGACTTCCCAAGCCACTGCTCCACTACAAATCCTATGGATTCATCCTGCTGTGAGGAATACCTCCAAGTGTAAACAAGGCTTCAGACTTTCAAGGTGTCTCTCAAATTACAGGATGCAAATATCTCTGTGTCAGACACTTTGTTACAGAGGAGGCCTCACCCATTTAATGCCGTCACATTCCCGGGGGTGGGGGAGCCATGAGGATTAGGATCTTCTTTCAACCAGACAGGACCAAAGTGTTTCAAATTAGCAGTTCGAGATGGGTTTGGCTTCCTCTAATTTAGATTTGTCACCCACAAATGATGGACTAAGTAGTTAACACCAAAGCTACTCATCTACAACCTACTGCAACGAAGGAGGCCGACAAGAAATCCTTCCAAGTCTTGATAATAATGAAGTTTTTACTACCTTTTACATGTTTGACTCCCATCACTCCTGAATCCTGGGGTAGGAGCCAAAAGGGTATTTTATATAAAGTAAAGCAAAAGCTTATTAACTCTGCTGCCAGAGTTCTTAGTTTGATTTTTTTTTTCTTTTTTTTTTAGGATGGTTTAAAATTCATTTACAAAAGCAGAATAATAAGGTTTCTGTGAAAGAGACCTATATACAGTAACAGGACGTAAAGGTTTTGTGTATTACAGGAAAATATCCTTGAAGCCTTTATGACTCTGGAGTCTCTGGGACTTGGACCCTTGGAAACTAAGTTTATTCCAGTGCTGGGAAGCCAGCACTAGCTAGTAACAGGTGAGACAATGAAGCACGAGTTTGTTTCCAGAAGGAAGCGAAACTGCCGTGTGTGTTCTTTTGGAAGGGAAAAAAGAGACTTTTTAGGATTTTTATTGTGGAATTAAGTCCCGTGTAAGCCTGCTGGTGCCAATTTGTAAAGGTTGGAACTTCTTTGCCTCTTGCACTGGTCTCAGAGTGACACTGTCTGCTAAAAGTGCAGAAAGCTTGAAGAGTTTTACATTCTTCTGTAGTGCAATCCTTAAAAATCCCAGAGATTAGTGCCTGATCACTTTTGAAAAAAAGTAGACATTTTACCTAGCCCAGGGGTGCCAATGTCCTTCCGGCCACTCCTACCTTCCACCTCACAACACAGCTGCCCTGGAGTCAGGCCTTTCACCTTGGAAAAGTCCCGTTGTGGCAACGTTCTCCAGCCAAAAAAAAAGCACAGGGGATGTTGTACTTCCAGCAGGAACTGCAGCTGGCCAGCTCCACCATCCATCCATCCATCCATCCATCCGTCCGTCCGTCCCTCCGAGGACACGGAGTCAGGAGTTCCAACAACAAAGCTTGAATTTGGCAATCAGAACTGGGTTGGCTGCACCCCTAAGCTAGATTTTCTACCTAGTCTAATAAAGTAAAGCACCTTTGGATTAAAAAATACATTAAGCTTAAACAGCAACTGGACGTCTCAGTTCTGCAGTCCGATCTCCGTCGCTCTCCATGGCTTGACAGCATCGTGGTGCCAGGGGGGGAATCCTCAGTCTGTGGAGTCCAGACTTTCTGAGGGAGGGGCATACTTCAGCCTGAATGTACCTGGGAAGGGACAGGGACACAGGGTTACACATCAGGCACCTCTCACAGCTTCCCAAACCAGCCTGCTGCTTCTTACACGTGGAATGTGTGTGCGTTGGAGCTTGGGTGGGGATTTAGGGCTTTGTTTTGTGGAATTACAGGATCCCACAGTGGTTTGGGTGGGAAAGGACCTGAAAGATCACCCAGTTCCAACCTCAACACTTTCCACTGTCCCAGGCTGCTCCAAACCCTGTCCAACTTGGCCTTGGGCACTTGCAGGGGTCCAGGGGCAGCCACAGCTTCTCTGGGCACCTGTGCCAGGGCCTCCCCACCCTCACAGGAAGAGTTTCCTCCCAAAATCCCATCTAACCCTCCCCTCCTTCAGCTTAAAGCCATTCCCTCTTGTACTGTCAGTCCATGGCCTTGTAAAAAATTTTGGCAGACTTTAAATGGGAATTTCATTAATGAAATTAAATCCAACTTAAAAAAACATCAGAGCCTGCTGCATTTCTGAAGTTCTGCCACTCAGGACTGACAAGGCAGCAGCTCTGCTTCCCCCTGGACACTACCAAAACACTTGCCACAGGAATTCCACTCAGTATTTACCTTTTTCCTGCAGTAAATTGCTGCCCAACACCTGACACTGCTTGATTTATGGTGTTCAAACTGTTGAGACCACATAAAAATGAATCCAGGTAAAGGCTACAGACAAGGCACGATGTCAAATGGAATCTCAGTGCTCTTCACTCAGAATTTGTATTTCATTTTTTAACCCATACCATTCTCAGATTACCTCAACATCAGATAATCAAAATAAAAAAGAAAAATGGGACTAAAAAGTACTCTTGGTAGAGTAGTATTTCTCTTTCAGCTGTTTCCTGCCTGGAATTAAAGATTCAGCTCTCTGCTGGAGAAGCCTGTGCTGTAAGTGCGTAAGCAACATGTCCTATAAAATAATTACAGCAGCAAACAGGACTTTCAGGAGGGTTTGAACAACAATTCTTCATCTGGGTTATTGTGTTGGGCAGGAAGGGAAGAGGAACAGAGATTTCAGTTTCCAGAATTTCAGGGGAACTTGCAATAATGACCAAAGCTGACTTGGCTGACGAGGCAGAAGCAGCAATTCTGCTGCTGCAAGCTGTCCACAGCAGCTCCCTCCCTTCCTTGATATTTCTTCTCTCCCTAAAAAACAGTGCCAAGCCCACACAGCACACCTGAGGCCTGATGGGGCTGCCTAAAATTTGCCAACAGCTCAGACTGATGCCTTAAGTTTTAGTTTTCATGTTTGCAGATTCTGTGCTGCCTAGGGATGTAGTTCTGAGCCTCATATGAAGTGGCAGTAAGCTCTCTTCACAGAATAAGTAGACAAAACAAAACCTTTTTTCTACTGAGAACCAAGGACACCTTTCAGGCCCAAAAGCACAAACAAGGGTGGACTGAAGGGAGGAACAAGAAGGATGAAACCTCACAACCTGAAGCTGGAATTGGACAATTAAACCCCAATCTGCAAATGGACCAAAACTGATAAAAGTGTAAGATCTCGTGACCGGGGGGGCCATTTTTTGTGACTATTCTTGGTCCACCAGCCTTTGTCAGGCTCCTGTCCTGCCCAGGGTGAATCCTGGAGGCCTCTCAATAAATACCTACTTTATTCTCTACCTCTGTCCAGTCTCAGCCTTCCAGGCAACAAAACCACCAACTTTTAACAACAAAACATTCTTTTCCAAGCCAGAGATTCCAAGACGCCACCAGACCCCAGGGGCAGAGCTCAAAGCCACGCTCTCTCTGTGTGTGCCCCCCCAGACTTTACCTTGCCGATTGAAATCCATGGGCGGCTGTTTGCAATCCTGAGCTCTGTGCCCGCTGGCCCCGCAGTTGTAACACGACAAATTCCCGTTCTTTTTGTGGCCTGAGCCGTTGGCATTGCCCATCATCCCCTGTGCCTGGTACACCCCGGCCGTGCCCGCCATAAAGTTCTGCATGGGGGGCACGGCGAAGGTGGACTGCCCCGCCATCACCGAGTCGGGGGCCAGGCCGCTGTTGTAGGCCGTGTGCACCACGGGGAACGTGGTGCTGCTGTTGTACTGCTGCGTGTTGATGTAACCGTTGCTACACAAGGGGTTGAAGGGCAGGAAAGGGAAAGTAAACATGGAAGGTCCTGAAAAGGGGTGCTGGAAATAGTTGGCGTAGCTGACGGTCATGCCGCTGGAGCCGCAGTTGCCACTGCAGCCGCAGGAGCTGCACACCATGCAGCCGGGGGGCTGCGGAGGTGGCTGCTGGTGGTGGTGGTGGTGGTGGTTCTGGTTGGGGACTGGCACGCTGCCTGCCGAGCCACCGCCGCTGCTGCTGCTGCTGCTGCTGCTGCTGCTGCTGCTGTAGAAGTTGTTGTCGGCGCCGGAGGAGAGCGTGGGGCTGGAGCTGGGCGCGGGGCAGCTGGGCAGGTTGGCCATGGTGGTGAAGGAAGGGGACGGGTGGCTGCTGGAGGAGGCCGCGTTGCTGTTGGCGCAGAAGCTGCCCTGCATGGGCGCCACGGGCACGCTGCTCATGGCAGAAAAGGCAACTTTGGTGTTGGCTGTGTACAGAGCAGTCCGGGGGTTGATTATTGCAGGGGACACCGTTATTTGCATATTACTGGAGCAGGAAGTCTGTCCGGCCATGGCGGAGTCGGTGGGAAGGGACGACGACACCAGGAGTTTGATGGGCGGACGAGCCACGTGGAAGACTGTGCTGGACGTCACCGTGGCAGCAGTGCTCGTCTCCACTATGAGTCCTGGCTGCTGGGCTGGTTTGATCACTCTGTCCAGAGTGGAGGCGTGGACCACTTTGGTGCGAGGCCCAAAGTTCATGGTGGACGTGGGAGAGCTGCTCTCAGCACCCCCCGACAGCACCTGCAAGGGCTGGTGCGGAGAGGACGCCGACATGACATCCACCACGGTGTTCCCAAAGCCCTTCTCCATCTTTATGCTGCCCCTGGAGCCGGGAGACACTTTATTCCTCTCTTCCAAGGACAAGAGGGAGTGCACGGAGGACGAGAGCAGCTTCATGTCTGCAGAGCCACGCTCTGGTTTGTGCACAGAGCCCAGCATGCGGATGGGGGTGATGTGGGAGGGCGTTGGGGACAGCATCTGCATGGGCAGCGCGTGGTGCCCGCCGGGGCCCGAGCCGGCGTCGTTCTGCACGGGCAGCACCTGCGCCGTGGGCCTGGCCGAGCTCGAGGGGAAATGGTTCAGCAGCATCACCGGCTTCTCCTTGTCCGAGGCGTCCAGGTGGAGCTCCAGGCCTGGGGAGAAAGGAGCTGTGAGCACAGGCCTGGGCAGGGCACGGGGAAAGGCTGAGGGGGCTCTGCTTACGTCTCTCGTTCTCCTCGGCGCTGTCCGAGCTCTCCTCCCGCGCCTGGATCCCCATGGGGCTGGAGCTGGAGCTGGAGTACTCGGAGGAGCTGCCCTCCCTTGGCAGGGGGTGGGCTGGCTGATCCACGTCCACTCGCAGCTCTGCAGGGACAGGGGACACACAGGTGACTGCTGGAATGCTGGAAATTTAGATTTTAGGGTTTTTGGTATATAGCGATATACAAGGGGCAAGATGGAGGATTTAGGGTGTTCTAAGTCCTTCTTCTTCTTCACCTTCTTTTTCATGCTTTTGGGTGTTTTTTCTTATTGGGTGAAAGGGTCCACATTGTGAACTTTGGGTGGTCAATTATCGGGTCAAAAGTATAAATAATATAAGTGTCATCTCATTATTGGGTAATTATCACTTAAAAGACCTTGGAAAGAGTTAGAGGCATTGCCATTCCAAGGTGACTGCTGGAATTCTGTGAACTTAGATTTTAAGATTTTTGCTATACAGTAATATACAAGGGGCAAGATGGAGGATTTAGGGCGTTGTCTAAGTCCTTCTTCTTCATGGTTTTGGGTGGTTTTTTTCTTATTGGGTGAAAGGGTCTGCATTGAGGACCTTGGGTGGTCAATTATTGGGTCAAAAGTATAAATAATATAAGTGTCATCTCGTTATTGGGTAATTATCACTTAAAAGACCATGGAAAGAGTTACAGGCATTGCCATTCCAAGGTGACTGCTGGAATTCTGGAAACTTTTTAAGATTTTAAGATTTTTGCTATACAGTAATATACAAGGGGCAAGATGGAGGATTTAGGGTGTTCTAAGTCCTTCTTCTTCACAGTTTTGGGTGTTTTTTTCTTATTGGGTGAAAGGGTCCATATTGTGAGCCTTGGGTGGTCAATTATTGGGTCAAAAGTATAAATAATACAGGTGTCCTCTCGTTATTGGATGTCGTTTTGAATTTTCTTGCTTTTTAGTGTTTGCAGTTTGTAGTGGAGATTCTCACACAGCTTTATATAATATAAACTATGTATATATTTAGAATTTATCTATTTTGTTTACATATTTCTCCTCTGGGAGGAGAAATGTGATTGATAGTGATGTTCACCAATGAGGTTAAGAAGGTGGCAACCTGTGTAGCCAATTTGTTGTTTTCTGATGAAAATGTATAAAAGATAGAGTCAGAAAATTAAAACAGAAGCTTTCCTGCCTGATCTTCTAATATTTGCCTCGTCCTTCGTGTGTCTAAAACTGACACAATTGGGTAATTATCACTCAAAAAACCTTGGAAAGAGTTAGAGGCATTGCCATTTCCTACCTGGTTAGCTGGAACTCACAACTCCTGAGACTGTACTTTAGATAAGAATTAATAAACATCTGAGTCTGAACACGAAAACTGTGTGCTGTGTATTAATCCTGGCTTTAACATGAAGAAATGAAGCTAAGAAACCTCACAGGTGACACTGCCAGCACCTCAGGAGAACACAGCCATGCTCAGGATTTACAGGGATATATCAGAGGTGAAACAGCCCAACCAGAGCAGCTGCTCATTCCCAGCAGAACCATGGGAAAAAAAATAAAAAAAATCCCTTTTTACTGCCCCCAATAATCACCAAAATCCGATTTTTTGCTTGCTCCCTATTAAACCAAGAGCTTTTGGAAGATCCAGCTTGGGGAAGCAGCAGCACAGTGTAAGAGCATCCGTGGACGGCAGGGAGAGGGAACTCTGCCAACTTGAGACATTCTAGAACATGTGGTTTTATTGCAAGGGTCGTGGGTAAAAAGGGCCTTGCCTTCAGCCACCAGCCTGGGCTGAAGGGAAGTCCCAAAGAGTGAGGGAGAGAGAACAAGAGGGTAAGAGGTAAGAGAGGAGAGAGCAAGAGAGCTAAAGAGAGGTGGCAGGGGTTGGAGCGCAGGGGCAAGAGAGCTAAGAGAGAGAGCAAAGAGGAGGAGAGTTAGAGAGAGAGCAAGAGAGGAGGAGAGTCAGAGAGCGAGGTTTTTGTTACAATACATTATATCTCCTTTTGTGTTGAATATTCTAATTTACACTAACCAACCAGTACATGACACAAAACCCTATAGAATCTACACATAGCCTATAAGAACTACTACATTACCATACTGTGTTATATTTTAAACTCTAAAAACTACTCTTTAGACTATTCTCTTTTGCTACATTGACCTTTGGATTCCTCAGCCAGCAGAAGGGTATTGTTCAATCAAGAGGGATTCTCCTTCAGCTGGCTAGATTATTGTTTTCAGGTGATATAGTAACTAAGGCTCAGTATCCTACAACTCAAAGCAAGCTTTCATTTCTATTTCGATTATAGGTTTCATATTTTCAGAATCTTTTGCTAAGCAATCATATTTATAAGGTTTCCCTGATTCATCTTCCCCAACAGCACAGGAAAGAGGTGACCCTGGTGCAGGCACAGCTGGGCACAGCAGTGTCCCCTGTCCCCTTACCTGCAGCGTGGTTGCCCCGGATGCCCTGGATGGGCCCCACGTGGGAGGTGGGGGGAACCCTGGCCACCCCACTGCTGCTCACTGAGGAGGGTGTGGAGGGGTTTAGGCACCGTTTCTCTGATTTCTCCCTGCAGGGTGATGGAGAGAAGCATGAGGAGACAGAAAGTGGCTACAGCACAACCACAAATTAATCCGTTTCTGAATGAACCCAAAGCAGACAAAGCCCAGTGAAGAACCCACTGATGCTGTGCTCATTTCAAATGGAAACAGTTGGAAATCACATCAGTGCTGACCAGACCTGCCAGCACTTGGGGCTGGACTATTTGCCATCTGATTACAACACTGTGCTCTTAATTTGTGCAGGGTAAGAAACATCACCAAACCCTGACTGAACTCTAGAATTCTATCACATATTATGGCAGCACACCCCAAACCCAGCCCTGCACACCAAACCCAAAGAGAAAACAAACACAGGCCCAAGTTCTCCTTCTCCAAACAAACTCTGGAAAAACTAAGATTGGAAAACTAAAAACGCTGCCAAGGAGCTCTGATAAATGTGCACAGATTTGGATTCCTAATTGCTTTTTAAGGAACAGCAGTAGCTGCAGAATGAACACTTCCCTGTAAGTGGAGATGCAAAACCCAGGACAATCTGTTGCATCAGTGTCCCCAAAGGGCTGTCACAGCTGCCTGGGGTCACCATGGGACACTGAGGCAGTTCCCAAAGTAGCTGTGCTCCATCCACATGGATTGGAGCCAAAAAAATGTCACTTCCTAAGAAAAAATTGCCCTGACTTTGGGAGTGCATCCCCTGGGCCTGCAAACCCAACAGCTCCCATCACTGCAAAGTGGATGGGAAGCCCAAAATCTTTACAATAACAAATAACTTGTGACACAAGTTTTAAAAAATCTAAACACAAAATGTATATTTTGTAGATTTAAAAATTTGGTATCCTTATCACAACCCTGAACAGGCAGCAGTAAACCACAAAGTACTAAATATTGTTTAGTAATGGAGATAATGATCATCCATATCTCCAGGTGGGAATCATGGCAGGTTTGTGGTCTGGGAAGCAAAAACCACTGCAAAATTTGCATTTTTTGACCTTAAAAGAAGTTCCCCCAGCCCTCACTTACTTCTCCAGCTCTAGTTGGGTCTTGAGCTTCTTCTTTGCTCCCATGGTGAGGGACTCAAACTTATTCAGATCTTCCTCAGTAAGACTCAAAAACTTGGAAAGAAAAAGATATGTTTAGTTTTATAACCTGCAATATTCTTACTCCCATTTTCAGTGAAGAGCAATTCCAAAAATCAACTTTAAAACCACTTTTAAATTCAAGGAAACTCTCTACTCCAGTTTTCAGTTATAGTGTAAAAGGAAAGTGTGGGGGACTGGCATGAAAGAAAGAATACCTGCAGATTTAATTTCATGAGGAGTGTGCTTGTATTAACCAATCACCATAAAGATGAAATAACTCGTGTACATATTAAAATAGAATTAAATTAAAATAGAACTTGGTGCTATCAGTGAATTTAAGGCTCTTATAAAATCACTCCAGTTTTCCCAGAGTGTCTTTTACCACAGAAGTGGAGTGGAAAATATACACCAATAGTAAATTTAATAATAAAATATAGGGATAGATACAGACATTTACATTATAATGTAATTAAAATGAAAGCCAGTGAAGTATGCATAATAATATTTGCTTTTTTTAAAATATACTGGAATACAGAGTTTTACTACTTTATTAAAGAAAAAAAAAAACCCAGTATATTTCCCTTCTTATAATGAAGAAAATGAAATCAGAAGACTCTGGTAAGAGATTGAAATTAAATCCATAAAATATTCCATAACAGCACAAAGCTCAGGCCAGGCCCTCCCTCCACTGGAGGGCGTTCCAGGCCAAGAGACAGAGGACAAGGAATCTCCCACTGGAGCTTGGAAAATGCTCAAAAACCTTGTTTAGATAAAATCCAGCACACACAGGTGTTATTTGGCACTCATACAATGCAAAGACATAAGAAGTGAATTTTCTATAGGAATTTTTGAAGGGAACAAACCTCACTCACTCATGTTCATATTCACGCCACGAGTCTCTGAAAATCTGTTTCTTAAAACGAGGATAACCAAATATTTCGGGGAGAAAAATCAACCAAAAAGCAGAAATTGAGAGAAACTAACACATTTAGGTATCTCCTGCACACAAAGGGATGTCCAGGGAGCCTAAGGCAGCATCCAAGCTGGATCTCTTTCCAGGAGGAAGCCTGAGAGAAGCAGCAGCTGTTGGACAGCCCCGGACACAACAAAGAGTAAAAACAGCAAGAAGGTTTTCATCAATTCATTATTGCTTTCACAAAGTGAAAACCTCCCCCAGCACGTGCCAGAAACTGGTGTGATCCTCAGTGCAGATGTTCCCAGCCTGGAGAACAGGGAGATAATTTAAAACCTGCCTGCTTCCCCTGCCATTTCCTGCCTTACCTTCTCCATGGTGAGCTGTTTGAAGACGGGGTAATACTTGTGCAAGCGCAGCTTCCTGAGCCAGTCCAGGATGCCATTCTGCTCCTGTGTCTGAGGGGTCTGAGGGCTGGAAGACATCAGCATGGCTGGGGAGGAGGTTTCCAGCTGGGAGCGATAGCCCAGCGAGGAGCCGGAGCCTCCGGAGTGGGAGCAGTGGGGCAGAGACACGGGAGCAGCAGCCGAGTGCTGCACGTGGTTCTGGGAAGACTGAATTCCAGCCACCCCACATATAGGTCTGGAAAAGAGCAACGGGGTTGGGTTTAGCACCTTGGATAAGATGTGTCAGCCAGAGTTCAGCTGCTGCAGCCACAGAAATCAGGATTGGGGGGAAAAACCATCTTGTTGGAGCCAAGGTATGGATTTGTACCTGCCCTGTGCCACAGCTCAGTAAATAAACCAGGGCAGTTCTGGCAAAGGGTGAAGCTGATCTTCACCTCACAGAGTTTTCCTTCATTAATTTCCTTCAATAATCACAGATATTAAATATTCTGCTGCCTCTCTGTGATTTAAAAAAAGCTTTCGACAGAACGGCCTTTGCGTTATTAAAAAGAAGTAAAGATGCCCAAATATAATCCTATGGAAATTTTTAATCTTTCCAGATGGAAGTGGCAAAGGAAGCCACGATATTGGCTCCTTGAAGGGGGTCTGGGTTTTGTTGGAGGAGATGAAAATTGCCTCTTAAGAGAATGGGTTGTAAACAAGATAAATATTTCACCTTCCAGATGTTCCCAGCGTAGTTCCTACTTTATACAGGGAGGGGTTGCCAGGATCTGGAAACAAGGAACAGAGTCACAATTGGCATCAGTTTATGAAATGCAGTACAAAAAAATAATACATTTTTTAAACTTTATTTCAACTCACTTGAGCTCTGAAGTTGCTGTGAGGGAGATGAAGTGCTGAAGAACTTCCTGACGTGGTCGTTTTTCACCACATGGGAAGGGAATGGGGCCAGGTACCTGCAGCAAACAAAGCCCCTGCCCTGTTAGAGCTCCCCAAATCCATCAGGATTGCACTCTGGACAACACACTTGGGAATGAGATTGGAAATTTAAAAGCTGAAACACACCATGCAATTCTGAATTCTGGAAATTTGTGGATATTCTTGTTCTTAATACCAAACCCTGCTACCCCGGGGTTGTTTTCACTCTGGTGACTGTTTCAGCAAAGTTGCCTCATTTAGGAACCCTGAACACTTCTAAGGCAAAAAACAAGTTCAAATGTAAACTTGAAAATTGCCTTTCAAATGCAGGAACCTGAAGGAATATAAAATAGACATGGATCTGTTATTGAATTTCCTCCTCTTGGAGATAAACAGCAGATGCAGAGTCTGGCAGTTTAGGGAAAAACTTCTGTCACGTTTTCCCTGTGCCTCTTTGAAGGGAAAAGAGCCCTTCCAGCAGCATTCCAGCCTGGAGGGCCTGTGGGGGGCTGGAGAGGGACGTGGGACAAGGGATGGAGGGACAGGACAAGGAGGGATGGCTTTGAGCTAGAAGAGGATGGATTTAGACAGGATACTGGGGAGAAATCCTTTCCTGTGAGGGTGGTGAGCACTGGCAGAGGTGCCCAGATTTGCTGTGGCTGCCCCTGGAAGTGTCCAAGGCCAGCCTGGATGGGGCTTGGAGCAGCCTGGGATGGTGGAAGATGTCCCTGCCATGGTAAAGGTGGAAGAGGATGAACTTTGATGTCCTTTCCAAGCCAAACCACTCTGGGATTCCACGAAAAAATGCCAATCTCCCAAAACTTTGCACCTGCACACAGCCAGAGGTGCTTTCCCAGCTGGAAACCCCAGAGTTCACTGCTGAATTTCACAGCTGAGCAGCAGCACCTCAGAGCAGCCTCTTCCCTGAGCTCTGGCAGTGCAGTTGCTGCTCCATTAACCCAGATTTGGAGAGGCTGCTGTTCCCAAAGAGCAGCCACACACATTCCCTGCAGCCTCCCAAATTCTGCTTGGAGCACAGCAAGGGAATGGGAATGCTGCTTGCCATGAAAAATAATCCAGGCATGCACCTGCTGGCTGCTGCCTTATGGAAAACCAACATCCACCGTGGCTTAGGGAAAAGAAGGGTAAAGGAGAAGCTCTAATAAAGTTAATTAATATTTTAAAGTGTCATTTAATGTTATAATAATATCACATTAGGATCAGAATAATGTTAATATTACAATAATCTCATTTTGCATAGATAAAGACAGTAGCAGCTGAAAAGAATTTAAGCCACTCCCAATTTTCCTAAGAAAATCAGATTTAGAAAGAGAAACCCGATGTGATCTGCCACAGATTATGGTATTTAAAATACTGGTTTATATTAAATAATGGCCAGATGATTTGTGATAATTTGAGGAGATACAAGCTAAGGCTTCAAAAATTTCTTAGCTGTTAAGGGCTCCCAAAAATGTAATCATTTAATAATATCTAAATACATACCTAACTTTTTTTAATTAAAGCAAAATAAACACCACGACAACCTAAAACAACAGAGAAAATAAAAACTCTGTGAAAGGGGAAAAAAAATCCCCACAACTCATTCCTCAGTACAGATGGGTGAATATTCAGGCTTCTATTTTTTCCCTGAGTTTTGAGCAGTTGTTTTAAGCAATTCTGGTTATTTTTTGAGTCCAAAACAAACTTTTGCAAAGCCAGTGATCCTCTATTTGTTCTTCACAAGGAATGAGGAAATATCAATTCTCCAGGAAGCTTAATATAGAATATTATTACCATCTGTATTTCTGAAGAAAGAATTCCTGAAAAATTGTTATGCACTGGAATTAATGGAACATCAAGGAAAAAAAAGCTTAGGATCAGGCTCTAATTTCTTTGAAGTAATTTAGATTATGGAGATAATATTTGTATTTCCTGGTTTTTTTTTTTTTCTTTTTCTTGGTGAAAGAAGCCCAATGCCAAGATAAAAACCCCACAAAATCCCAGCATACCTCAGGTCTGATTCCAGGTCCATGTGGTTCCGTTCCAGGTAAAAGGAATCTGGACCAGCTAAGCAGGGAATGAATTTCTCCAAGTTTTCTTCTGGATACAGCTGAGACAGCTAAAGGGGGAGGATATGACAAATTAAAAGAGAAAAGAAGTCTTGTTATTTCTTGTGAGATTCACAAGCCACTGCCAGTTACAAAACAAATATTTTATGAAACTCAATCTGAATTACCTTGGCACATTTTAAAAAGTATCATTGAATGAAATCAGAGAGAGGGACAAAATATATTTTTTTTATTTTTAAAGTGTTTTTTTCCTTTCATCTTTACCTTTGAAATAAACTCAGTCACTTCAGCAGAAGATTTGGTTACCAACGTCACCGAAGAATCAGACCACAGGACCTTGGGGAGGAGCAAGAAGGATTTGCTTTAGTAATTAATTTAATTTGGTTCCTCAAAATTCACTAATTGGTATCAACTGTCCCTCACAGCTGTTGTGATGGGTGACATCAATAAGGAAACACTTTTTTTTTTGTGCACGAGGACAAAACTGCTGCCCAATTCTTGCTGGTTTTACACTCAACAACTCCTCTGGATGCTTGGAAAAGCCCCTCAGAGTTTACACAGCCCTTACACACTGCAGACATCCAGAGTGAAGCAACCAACCACGGAGTAATGCAATTTTTTCCCCTCATTATTGTTAAAGAAAACAGCTGGTTTGGAGGATCTGCTTTCCAACAAGAACAGCTCCCCTCACCCAAGGCTGCCTATTGCCAATTAATCAGCTCCATATGCCAGGAGAAATTGGGGATGGCAGCAAAAAAAAAAACCCAGGCAAAACCTTCCCAATGAAACCTGCAGCTCCTGCTCCACACTCCATCTTGTCCATGCCCTAAAAAAAAGGGAATATTCAGTATCTCCTCCCACACAAACAAGTCACAACATCCTTGGATATTGAAGCATTTCTTGCTTGGGAAATGAAGTTTAACCGAGCCAAAAAATCAGGATTTCTTGGCTTGAGGAGAATCACCACGAGACAGGCCAGGGATGAATCCCTATGGATCCAAAATATTCACTGGAGGAGGCTGGGAGGCATCTGGATCCATAGGGGAAGGAGCTGGGGGGATGTTTCGGGATCACAGAGCAGCCTCTCACATGACATTCGTTTCAATGACAACTCCAAACATACACAAAGTTTTTCCAGCCATCCCAAAGCTGCCAAAAAAGAGTGGGGAGAGGATTTCAAAATATATTACATAAGGGAGGAATTTCCTCTCAGCAGAGCTGTTACACAAAAAAAAATAGGGGGCGAGAAAGAAAAGAAGACAGAAAAACTTGAGTGGTTTTACCAAGTTTTGGGTTGCTTTTGGGGTTTTTTTAAGTTTGTGGTAAATAAATACTTTTTAAAATTCACAAGGAATTTCAGAAAGCACAGGAAATACTCTCTTTTTTTCTAGCTCTGTAATAATCCAGCAATTGTCGTGACTTCTGTTTTAACTTGAATTTTCAACACTTAGAAAACAATAATGTGAACTGTAAATGGGGGGAACAAAGGCACTGCAAACATTAAACTGCTCCATCCATTGACCTGCTATTCCCAAGCTCCTGAACAGAACAAAACCATCCCATGATTGGGTTTTTAACCCAGCAAACAGCAATTTATCAGCTCAGCTGAAGTCTCTGCTCTTCCTGCAGTTCAAGCTGTTGAGGCAAACACTGGGTACAGTAATTTCTGTTATTTATAGAAAAACTTGTAATAGGAAAAGAAGTTTCACGAGATCTTAACTGGAGTGGAGACAACTGCAGGCTTCATACAGAGTTTGAAAAGCCCTTGGAAAAATCCTGTCTGTGATTGATGACATTTGGAACAATTGGGGATTCAGGAAGTTTGGGACATTCTCCATGAATCCAACCCTTAACGCTGCCAAAAATCCCAACAGATGCTGAGCTGATGCTCTGCCTTGGCTGGGAGTTGTCAGGAATAACTTGGTGAAATTGTGGATAATTGGGATTCTCCCACCTGGCTCCTTTTGGATTCTCCTTTTCTCACCCCTTTGGCTCATTAAACAACCCAAAGACGTTTTCTGGCCTGTGCATCCCAAACTTTGGAATCCTCCATTGCAGCTGGGAGAAAAGCAGTTTGTCAGCTCCCACCCAAGGTTTCACGGGATGAACTCATCCCTGCACTGGAACTGGGAGCAGAACTCAAGCCCCAGAGGCTGTGTCAGGCCTGGGGGGAAGCTGCTGGTGCTGCTGTGGTGTGTGGTGAACCACACTCATTCCACAGCTCTGCTCTCACTTCCACTCACAGTCAGGCTGCCTCCAGCTCACAGACAGCAGTTCCTGCTCTGCCCTTCCTGCTGGATTGACTCCCCCCTTTGCTGGGAAGGATTTTTATTCCCTTTGGAAAAGCTTTCAGACCATTGTGAAAATCCCCTTCCAGTCAACTCCCCCCAGCTCTTGCTCCACAGAGTTTTTCCTCAAGCCCTGAAGAATTTCTGTATAAATTTTATACAGATAAAAGACAAAGACTTATCTTTGTAACTTATCTTTATAAAAGATACGTTTTTCTGTACTCTCCAATCTTTTGGAACCATATCCCACAGGCTCCCTCCCTGTCTCTTGCCAGCAGCTGTGCCCTCAGAGCCCACATTGTCCTTTGTCCAGATTAAGACTTAAATTCTCTCTGGCTTCTGCATTCCAGCAGAAGGATGGACACTGGATAGAGATATGGATCAGCATCTTGTAAGTGTGGCATCATATTTCCCCCTAAATAAACACTGCCAAAATTTCCTGCATTAAAATGACTTTTTTTTCTGCCAATCCCCACATACCAACCTCTGCATCATCCACAGCCATTCCTGACTTTCAAATCATTGATTCAAAATTATCAGGCCCAAAGGAGCTCTGCTTTCACAAAGGATTTTTGGGATCCAACAAAAAAGTTTGAAAATTTCCTTCATTCCTCCTTAAGTATTATCCTCCCTTCTTTCATAGGAAAAGGAAACCCAAACTTACCTCAAAGGAATACTCAACATTTCTTTCATTCTTCTTGTGTGCCAGCCCCTTTAATTCCACTTTTTCAACACTCACTATGGAAAGACAAAGAGAGAAGAGAGAATGAGGAGGAGATTCCTAAATACAGGCAGAAGTGATGGATTTTGGGGAGGAGATTCCTAAATACAGGCAGAAGTGATGGATTTTGGGGAGGAGATTCCTAAATACAGGCAGAAGTGATGGATTTTGGGAAGTGCCAGGCCTTGCTCTGGGAGCATCCCATGACCTGTGGAGGTGTTCCAGGTGCCCAGTTCCCACTTCCTCCCTCCCCATTTCATGTTATTTTCACTTCCAGCCTTGGGAAAGCTTCATTCCAAGCACTTTTAACCCAAATAATTCACTCCAAGTAAAGCTCCCATCACCCCACTCCTTGCTGCAATAACACACTACACACACATGGAATTATCTTAAGAACACCAAGGAATAAACACCATCCCTCCCAGGGAAACTGGGATGAGGAAAAGGTCTCCATGTTTTCAGAGCCTGGTTTTACAAGTTCACTGTGGTTTCATGGCTCTGTTGACATCCTGACTCCTCCCTTCCTGCAGTTTCACAGAAAATTTCAGCCTCCATTGGAATAAGGTGTAAGTAAAACCAGGATTTGAGTGTGGAAAGGATGGAATGCCAGGACAGGTCACTGCCTCTAAAAACACCATTATACATATCAGATATTTGATGTCCTGAATTCTTGGAGACTCCCACTTCTCAAGACACCCAGATCAGGAATTCACCATGAAAAACCTTTTCTCCTTTGACTTTTTATTCTCTCATAAATTCCTCCTGCCTTCTGACTGCACTCATGGGGATACACAAATGGATTTTGTCTTACAAAAAGCCAATTTACACTGGTTTAAAACTACAAAAGCACAGTTATCCCAATCCAGAGTCACTAAAATTTTACCTGTGAGTGACAGGTGCCTGAAGGGACACATGGTGTGCATGGTGTGTTTTCACTGAGCAACAAACAGAGCCCAGAATTCTGTCACTTGATTTCCACAGAATCACCACGTACAAGTTGTTTACCTGTTTTCAGGACTATTTATCATTAACTTCTTGTTATCAGTAAGACTCAAACCAACGTTTATCACATGGAACTTCCTCCTAAGTGCCCAACAAAACACTGCAATGAAGTCACAGAGCACCATTGCAACAGAGACCTGGCCTGTGTCACCTCCCTTGTCCCTGTCCCTGTCCCCAGGGAGGCTCCACCCAAGGCCACCCTCTTACCCATCTGGAGCTTGAGTTCCCTCAGTTTCCCAACAGTTGTGGCCTGAAGGTTTTGTTGTGGCCTTTTCACTGTTTTACTGTGTCCTCAGAGAATCCCAGAGTGGTTTGGGTGGGAAAGGACCTTAAAGCCCATCCAGTTCCAACCCCAACACCTTCCACTGTCCCAGGCTGCTCCAAGCCCCATCCAGCCTGGCCTTGGGCACTGCCAGGGATCCAGGGGCAGCCACAGCTTCTCTGGGAATCTGTGCCAGGGCTCAGCACCCTCACAGCCAAGAAATTCTTCCCAATATCCCACCTAAATCTCCCTTTTTCCAATTTGAAGCCATTCCCTGTGTCCTGTCCCTCCATCCCTTATCCCAAATCCCTCTCCAGCTCTCCTGGAGCTCCTTCAGGCCCTGGCAGGGGCTCTGAGCTCTCCCTGGAGCCTTCTCCTCTGCAGGTGAGCCCCCCCAGCTCTCCCAGCCTGGCTCCAGCCCTTGGAGCAGCTCCAGGGCCTCCTCTGGACTCATTCCAGCAATTTCTCCCACTGGGAATGCCAGAGCTGGATGCAGTTCTGCAGGTGGGGTCTCAGGGGAGCAGAGCAGGTCCTGCTCATTTATAAATGTTGTCACCTGGGTCTTGGCTGCTTAAAAATCTCTTCTTTGAGTCATATTTGCAGTGAAAATTTTGAGAGCCCCCCCCCCAAATTCAGCTCCACAGATGTTTGTGCCTGTCTCCACATGGAGAAAAGGAACATTCCTGTTCTGATCCTCTCAACTGTTCCTCCTCCATGTAATTCCCAATTACAATTACATCAATCCCTGGGCTTATGAATAATGTCAGTTCATTACTTGCTGCTTTCTCCTGCACATTCTGCTTTTTGGAGAGGTTTGTTCCTTTCAGAAGATTTCACCGGGTTTCTCTCACGCTTCTGAAATGATTTTTGTGCCACATGCTGAGCACCACAGGGATCAATCTGCTCACCAGACATGGCTGAGCCATCCACACAATATTTAGTGCCATGAAGGATTGAACGTGAAGATTTGAACATGCAGAAGGTTAATTTTTTAAAAAAATCGACCTCAGAACATTTATTTAAGAGAATTCAGGCCCCCCTGAGCTGTGATCACAGCTAAAATAAACTGAATATTGATTAGAATTGTGAGCACTACAGGGTTGTAATGAGAAAGAATGTGTAAAATGGATACTGAGAGGGGGGGAATGTGGTGAAGCAGCTGAAGGATGAGCAAATATCTTGCAGAAATCCTGGTGTCAACTGCTGCAACATCTGGTTTTGAAAAACACAGCCAGTGTTATGCAACATTTGTTGTTTGTAGCAAAGCCAGCATCACTTTTCTGCAACTCTTATCGTATGGCATTTCTAAAGGATTCAAATCTCATCTCTTCCAGCCATTCATTTTTCATCTCCAGCAATTCCAGCAGCATTGGATTACCCAGAGACATAAAATCAAGCTATTCCTGTTTCACTCTGTGGGTTAATAACAGACCTTAAATCACCCCTGGATTTTGTGGTGCTGACAGTGCCACAACCTTTCCCTGCTCAACGCCTGGGCTGAACTTGCCCAGTGAATAAAACCCCCTGCAGTGAATTTATCCATGGAAAAAAGGATTGCAATTAGAAAAATGGACCTTTAGGTAAAGATTTTTGCACTGATCTTGTAAGATTAGGTCTGTTCTAAAGCAGGAAATGCAGTTTAGTGTCCTGCAGGACAGGCTTTAGGGACAACCAACAGGATTAATTCCTAATATTACACAAAGAGCTGCAGGAATTTTCTCCCAGCTAGCTAAAGTACCATGAAAAATATCACCTGCCTGAAGAAATCTTGTTTAATTTATCAAGTTGTATGTTTGTGTTCTGTGGCCTCTCACCTACTCTGTGTGTTGTTTAACTTCTGGTTGGTTTTATTAAAAGAACCTTCCTAAACCTACCCTGAAGCTTAACTTTATTCAATCAGTGACACACAACTCCAGAAGAAAAGGTGACATCCACCAAGTACAAAGGGAAAAAAAAAAAAGGATTTTTATTTACAGCTTTTATTCTCAAAAGCTCAAAGAGCTGACTCCACTCAGTATCCCAATAAATGAGTCCAGGAGCAGAAAAACCTTTGTACAGAATTAAGGAAACATGATCCTGATGGCTTTTCAGGATGCTGAATTCAGCAAAACTCCCAACTTCCCAACCCAGGGGATACAAAATGTTAAAGTTTCTAATTCAGGACATTCCCACTGTATATTTGCACTGGCAAAGGGGCACACAAGGCTTTCTGCCATGGAGATTTATCCATAAATATCTGGGAAATTCCAGCAGGTGAGTGGAACAGCTGCATGAGATCCCCAGGAAAGGGGGAGAGGAAAACAAAAGGGGGTTGGAGAAGCTCAGGGCTGTAGGAGAAGCTCCAGCAAGGCTGTGACAGCCTCAGTGCTCCCAGGACCTTCTGGCATCATCCCTTAAGGGCTGGGGTTATTATTATTATTATTATTAGTAGTAGTAGTATTAGTATTAGTATTATTATTATTTGCTGCTTTCTTTAAATACAAGAGCAGCACTTTTCATGCAGTTTTGAAGTATTTTTCATTGTATCCAGCATGAAAGGCTGAGTGTGGAATACTCCAGCACTGAGGCACAGCCAGGAATCACAGCCAGGACAGGAGCAACGTCATCTCAGCTCCTTTTCCAGCACTGCCTCCCACCCCCTGCCCCAACATCCAGGGAAAACACATCCAGGGAGCTTGAAGACATTTTATTCAGCTCTGTTTTCCTATTCCAGCTGGGGATTTTCACCCAGAGCATTTCTCATCTGCTCAGTTCAGTGCTTCTGTGAAGGGACACACAATTCCCTCCCTCTGCTCAGGGCCAGGTGTTAAATCCTCTGCATTTCTGACCTCCTCCTCCTCCTCCAAAAAAGCAGGAGCTTGGACCTCCTCCTCTTCTCAAAATGGCAACAGCTACACAAAGCAAAAGGCCAATTCCAACCCCTCAGGATTTGCCATTCCTGGCTGGTCAAGGTCAGGGTAAAACCTGCACTGGATGTGGGTGAGGGCAGAATGTATCAATATCCCATCAGATATTGATCTTTTTTATGATTCCCTCTTTGCAACTTCTGGATCCACCCTAATAAAAGGATTAGATGGATCAGTGCCTCAATCCAAACTGAGAGTTTTGTGCTCCTTTTAAGGAACAAGTAAAGCAACTCAAGATGAATCAGGAGTGTTGACTGTGGCCCAGCCCGTTCCCATAAAATCCAGTATTTCACCACTCCATACCTAGTGGATTTCCTTTGATTAAATCCCTGGATGCAGGATCAGTTTTGTGTGGGATGGAGCATGGAAATGCCACTCTTCAGGTGGCAAAATCTGAGTCTCCTAAAACTGGGTTCAACATCTTGGTTTGTGGTACTTGACCAAAAACAGCAGAAAGGCTGCAAGTTATTTCTAAACTGGAAAAAAAACACCCCAAAAACCTAAGTAAAATCTTTTCTATAGGAAGTTACAATCATAAATGATGCCTCTGGACTAAAACATTTTATTAAATTTTCATTCATGGAAAGAGGCATCAAACACCACGACAAGCAACTGAGTTTGTGCTGAAAAAATGGAACAAAAGGGGATTCATAAAATCCTTTCCACATCCCTGTTTCCACAGAAGTGGGAAGAAATGCAGCACCACTTTCACATGGCATCTCCTCTCTGTGCTGAAGAAATGCTTCCAAAGCAGCATTACCCAATTCCTGCTGCCCTTTAGATGCCAAAATCTGGGAATAAAATCCCACAGAGGCTCCCCCACAGCCCCACCAGGATTTCTATTCCCATATATACAGGGCAGGAGGGAAGGAAAACAGAGAAAAGAGTTTATTTGCTGCAGGCAAAGCACGTTCATGGCAACAAAATACCACAAACTAAAGGGGTTTGTGGGGTTTTTGTTTGGGTTTTTTGACTGCTTGTAGGTATCAGCTTAAAGGGGAGGGGTTTTTGGCTGTTTGGCAGAAAACTTCCTGCTTTCACTTTTTGAATCTAATAAAGATTTTTATCCAGGCTGTGATGGGGAAAGATAAAATCCAGGATATGCTCTTGTGCCCAGCACACACACTGATCCTCTTCTGCACAAACACACAAGGGCTGAGTTTTCTCAGGGAAATTTGATTTCTCTGTCTCCTACTCCTCAAAACTTAAATTATTCTTTTACTGGAATAATGGAGGAAATTGACTGGAATTCTGAGGAAAACCTGCAGAATTAAGTATTAAGGTCTGAGTCTGTAGGATGAGAACTGAGATCTAAATATGATCAGCCTCTTTAGGGTGCCAAGGACTTGGTGGTGGTGCCATCCCAGGATCATTTTGGTTGGAAAAGAGCTCCAAGGTGATCAAATCCAACCTGTGACAGATCCCCCACCTTGTCACCAGCCACATCCAGTTATTCCCTGGGATGGGGACCATGTCCCAGGAGCTCAGAGCAGCTGACACTCAGGTTTATTTACTAAAACTCCTTTAACAAACCCCAGAATGACAAAATCATCTTCTAATAGCTCTGTCACTAAAGCCAAGAGCGAGCTGGCACTGCTGAGCTGATTTCAGAGGAAGATTTCCCTGGGAGAACACCCCAAAGCCTCACTCCAAACTTCCAACCTTGCAGCCAGCAGGCTCTGAACCCTCCAAATCTGGAGAGGATGGCACAGAAACCCACTCAGCTTGAACTCTGCTCTATCCCACAGGCAGCAAAAACACACCTTGGCATGTTCCATGACACATTAACTCCTGCACAAACCATTCTTCCCCCAGAGATATCTAACCTGCATCAGCTGATGGGCCAGAGTCCAACTGCAGGAGAACAGGAGGTGCTCTCTGCTGTGGGAGGGCTGCACCTACAGAAATTGCTGCTGGGGAGGCAAAAAAACATCAAACACACCCTGAAATGTAACTGCAGCAAACAATTAAAAGGTGTAATTAACTTAATTGATGAGCCATGAGCTTGTCTATGGAGATACCAGAGGGGAAAATGCTCCCAACTCAACAGCACCCAGAAGTGTTTCAAATATTCCCTTAAAAGAGAGGGGAAACAGGCAAAGAAACAAATGATTTTTTTTTTTTGAAAAGCATCTTATTTTGCTACTAAAAAAGTCAAATGTAGGAATAGATGGAGCAATTCTCTCTGCAGTTCATTGCATTGAGGTGTCACGTGAAAATGACCTTTTGTTGTTATACTGGTGACAAGTGACATCTCAGACCTCTCCAGAAGGATAATTTATAAAGGTATTAACCTGTTTGCACATCCTGCAGGGGTTATGGATGAAGAAAACACCATGTGAGGAAGGCTAATTGGGACACTGAAGTGATCCCAAATACTTTATGCAAATATAAAGCTGCTGCTTGCCAAGAAATACTTACATTGAATGTTTAGACTGAAAAAAATAAGCCTTTAAATGTAAAATTACTGAAATTCTACAGAAAAGGGAGGATACAATTCGAGTTGGACTCATCTGGATCCTGCTCAGCCTCATAACAGCATCCACCATCCAGTTTTTCCTGCTGGGATCCCTTCAAACTAAAAGTGGATGAGCAGACAACAGTTTTTCCACGGAAAAGGAAAGTGCAGCTGGGAAAAAACTTGTAAGCAAACAGAACAGTTTTACTAGCTAGCAACAAAGTCTTGTGGCTGGCTGCTCCTCAACAGGAAAACCCTGGAAATTAAAAGTTTCATGGGCATAATGAAAAATTTCTTTCAGCAGAGGAAAAGCTCTCAGGTCTGGCATTTTCCAGTGTGAAAAATGAGGGTTCTCCCAACATAGAGAATATTTAAGATCCAAACCAACACATCCCTCCACCAGGAGTTCAGGTGACAAATCAATCCTGCTTTAATTGAAGAGCAAGGCTGGAGCCTATGAAGTGCAATATTCCACAAGAAATAATTACACAGCTTTTTTTATAAAAACCAAGGCCATGAGCTGAGTTTTGGCAGGCCAGAGGAAGCAATAACACACTGGGATTGTATCACTCACCCCAATCAAACCAGGAGTTTTCATGTCCCTGCTATTTCCTCACTTTGGCTGATTTAAGCTGCCAACTAAGTGACCTTCTTATGTTTCTCCAAAACAGATATTAAAAAGAAATAAAAAAAAGAGCCTGTATAGCTCAGCTTTTAACTGAATTCATGCATTTTTGGATTAATCCTGAATGATCCTGTCAGCACTTCAGCCAACCACAAAAGTCAATCAACCTAAAGATGGGTTGTGCAACTTCCCTGGATTCAAAAGCTTCCCTAAACCCCCAAGTGCCTGTGCTGGAGGCTGGAGAAAACTCCCATCTGGACAGGAAAATGTAAAACCCTAAAGAACCACTCAGCTGCTCTGAAAAAAAAAAAAAAACTGAGACATGGCTTCAAACAGTGTTTTGAAGGGTTTTCTTCCCAAATCCTTGAGGCCAGGAGCACTTTGCATCCCTGCTGCCTCCTGCCACGGCCACTGAGCACACAACTGCCTGATGAATTGCCTTTTTTTACCTCTTTTCTGAGGCCAGAAAAAGCTTTTGCAGAATGAAGTACCCAGAAAGGGCTGCTGGATTGGCTCCTAAAGTGGAGCAGCACCACATGGCACTGGGCAGGTGCTGGGCCTGGGAACATCCAGCAGGATCTGCTGCTGAAATGTGGAATGGTGCTCTGGGTGGGAAATTTGGTGGGATAGAGCCAGGAAAGGCTGTAAGAGTTTGACATCAGGGACAACCCAGCAATATATTCCTTAATTCCAACAGCTCTAACCAAGCACAGATGCAGCTCTTTGGGATATCAGGCAGATAAAGCAGGGAAAAAGGAATCCTGAACGAGGGGGTTTGATGCCATGACATTTTCAAACATGATTTTAAGTAAATATGTGCAGCACTGAAGGTTTAAAGGTATCCTACAACAAATTCAGAGATCTCAGTCACAGTGAGGTTGAACAGTGCTCAGATTTTGTGCCTTGTGGGCTGCATTTTTGAAGGACTGCAGGAATTTCATTTGCACACTGTATTTACTGCCTGATTCCACTCAGAGCTGCAGCTAATCAACTCTTTGCACACAAGTGAGAAGTGTTAAGTTTTGAATGCAGCTCTGGACCTCATTTGCTCAGTGACTCATTTTCCTTCTCCCAGTTAGCTCAGAAACATGGAAAAGAATTCCTGCAAAAGTGACCAAACCCCCAAACTCTGGGGTGAAGGGCAGCTCCAGTAACCATTAACATCCAGCCTTGTACAGGCAATTTAAATAAACAAGCTGCCTGTGTTGAATTTATCTAACAAAAACATCTCTGAAATCAAGAGAAATGTTCAACTTCAGATATAAATAATTTTACTTTCTGGGTAAGCAAGATGCAGTTGTATATTTAGTCTGGTTTTATCTGATGGAGTGCTTATTTTATTTACTATTCTTAGAGCACTTGGAAACAAAATGTTGGCTTTGTTTCTCATTCTTAAAAGAAGCTTTGCTCATGATAGAGAAATGTCCTGCTTCTCCCCAGAAAGGATTTTCTCTGGCACATAGAATTCCCTGAGCCCCCTCAGACCCAAGGTGAGGCTCATGATTAATTCTGATCTGAAAGTCACATTCACTTACAAAATTACACATGCAAAGTCAGTTTTCCATGGAAAACTTGAGGGTTTTTGCTGAAGTGCAGCACAGCCCAGAAACCCAAACTTCCCTAAATCCCAGATATCACTGAGGAAAGCAACCCAGTTCAGCTGAAGGCTTTGAAGTTTGAGGTGTGCATGGAACAGCTGCTTACCCTGAGCTCAGAGAGAGGATTCAGACCTCAGGAAGGAAAAAATGACACATTCAGGTGGTCACCACAGCTGGGGATCTGAGCTGGGGTTTGCTTTGAAGTTTGGAGCAGTGACCTAAACACCAATGGACAAACCAAGTCTCACAGCAACACCCAGTGAAATAATGCACCAAAGCACCTTTGGGTGCAGCCTGAACCAACTACAAACCACCTTTGCTGGAGGTGAGGAAAACAGGAACTGAGCTAAAACTGCTACTACCCATCAGTCTTCCTTCATCACCCAAGATTTTATTCACTTAATGACTTTGGGTGCAGCCTGAACTAACTACAAACCACCTCTGCTGGAGGTGAGAAAAACAGGAACTGAGCCAAAACTGCTACTACCCATCAATCCTCCTTCATCACCCAAGATTTTATTCACTCAATGACTGAATAAAGCTGACTTAAGCCCACTCAGCTAATCACAATCCACTGCTGCTCTATTAAAACACCCCAGCCCTCACTGCATAAACTCAATCCCAACGAGGATTTGCCGGGCACAATTGAAACTGCAGAGTGCAGAGCAGGAGCTGAGTGCTCCATATATAAATATACATTTCTCCCAGCACAGAGGGGGGTGTTTGTTTTGCAGCCTGAGGGTGCAAGTTTGTAACCATATATCGGCATGGCTGCAGCCCAGAGGGAGGGGACGAGCAGCTGCTCAGCCAACGTGCCCTGGCTCCGAGGGCAGCTGGTGTTAAAACACCACAGCCCCGGGATCAGATGGCTCCAAGGATTCCTCCTGCCCCTTACCCCAAGGAGTTAAAGAGGTTTCAGCTGCAGAGAAAATGCAGCATTTCAGTCTCCAAGGCAGATGAAGCCAGCAGCTTGCCTGGTTTGGAAGGGCTGCTCCAGGCCAGCAGGGTTTAATGCTCCTGTAAATAAGCACGTGCTGTTTGCTGCATTTTTGAGATCAGGCTCAGAGCTGGAAACTCATGACTAAGGCTGCAATAACACAAGCAGGAGCAGCAAGGACAAAGTCATTTTATAGCAGCTTCAAATTTTTATTTTCTAAGGAATTATAGCCCTGTTAACAACAACAACAAAATTCTCTTAGCATGCGATGTAAAAACACCAGACGAAGGGACTCATGTGGAATAGAAAAATCCTTGAGTACAGACAGTCTTGCCAAGAGCCACAAATGCATTCAAGGGCTCAGTTCAGTGAGGAACAAATATCCCTGCACAGCCACTTGTGTGAGGTTCCCCTTTTGTGGCAATTTTCGTGTCTCTGTTCTCAGGCTTTCATATCCTTGTTCCCTTTTCTACTTCTGTACAACTCATTGTTCCTTCTTTCTGGATCCCAGACAAGATTTGACCAGTGATTCATAAAGAGACAGAAGGAAAGTTCTAATTCAGCAGTTAAACTGATCTGGAGCCACTACACAACCACTGGACAACTCTAACACATCTATGAAGCAAACACAGGAGGGAGAAGCCCAAGGTAGATTTTAGGAATATTTGCCAGGGTAATGAGAATACCCAGAAATTGAGCTAAAAAGAATGGAAAAAACACCAGACCCCATCCACTAAAAATCTCCAAGCCCTGAATCTCCAGACTCACCAGTAGATCCTTTAGCAGAGGCTAGAGAAGGAAACAAACCCCACTTCCAGCAAAAATTAACATTTAAAAAAGCTCTGTGTCCCCACCTTCTTTTGCAGTAGTTGGATATCCAGCAAACCCCTGAACTCTTTAATGACAGGGACAGGAAGGAATACAAACTAGGAGCTCTCCAAGCCACTAAGAGCTATTTCATACCTGCTGTTTTTGCAGACAAATTCACTTATTACACTTTTCCTCGGGCATGTTCACAAGGGGCTGACTGTAAACAACTCTGCTGGAATGACACACCTGGAATAATTCACCAGTTCACCCCCAGGAGTGGAAAACACAATAAGGAGAAACTCCAAAGGCCCTGTTGTGTTTTCTGCCATTTCCTTTCAGCTGGGGATATTAATGATGTAATTTTAGCAGGGCTGCCCCTCTGAGTGATGGTTAAAAATAGCACCCACACCCTCCACTGATGAAATGCATCCACTCCAGGCAGGGAAGTCGTGCAGCACAGCAAGTCCTCTCCTGCTTTTTTTTTCCAGGGAGAGAGAAAAGAACAAGCCAGAAAGCAAATGAAACATTTAACCTTTTAGCTCAGCATTCCTGTGCACCCAAGAAAGAAAATTTACTTTAATCAAAAGCATTGTCTTGCATAATTACAGCCTGTGACTCCCCAGCTTAAAAGAACAAGGGAAAATGAAATTAGAAATGAAAATTCAAAGCACCTAAACAATGCCCGAGTTGACTGTTTGTCTCCTCTACTTGTGTGGCACAAAGGAACAGATCCAACCACAGGGATCAGATCCACAATTCCAGGGAATGCTGCAGGGAAGGACAAGGGACCACGTTCATACGGGTCTGGGGCAGAATCACCCCTCAAACTTCTCCCAGTTCCCACTGTCTGCAACCCACAAATGAGATTTTAGTCTCAATTTACTCCCTAAAACCAATCCAAGAACAGCTCCAGATGCTTCCCTTCCCCAACAGCTTTCCAAACTCTTCAGCCAGGTCCCAGGATCTGGCATTTTCCAACATACACCATTTATCAAAACTACATTAAGTTGTCATTAAACACGAGAACACAACTTCCTTTAAACAACCCCAAAATAACTGAATTAATGGACAGAATTCCACTGCTTTGACTCTTCTCAGATTTTTTTTTCTTTTCTATGATGGAATCATGGAATGGTTTGGGTGGGAAAGGACTTAAAGCTCATCCAGTGCCACGCCTGCCATGGCAGGGACACCTTCCACTGTCCCAGGGTGTTCCAAGCCCTGTCCAGCCTGGCCTTGGCCATTCCAGGGATCCAGGGGCAGCCACAGCTTCTCTGGGCACCCCGTGCCAGGGCCTGCCCACCCTCAGAGCCAAGAATTCATCCCTAATATCCATTCCAAACCAACTCTCCTTCAGTTTGAAGCCATTTCCCCTTGTCCTGTCACTCCAGTTCCTGAGGAAGAGCCCCTCTCCAGCTTCACTGCAGCATTCATTTCAGTTTCATTTATTTATTATTTCCAATTCCCGAGATCACCCATTTCTCCAGTCCTACTCCATTTGGTAGCTTTTCCCTGCTGAAGTCTGATTCCTTCCAAAAAATCACAGCCTCCCATGTCTACAGAGAAAAGCCCCCAGTGAGAATTCTAATGCTGACATCAAAGGCAAGCAAGAAACCTCAGATTTATTTTAAACACCCACAAATTTGCAGGTCTGGACCCAAAAATCTCTGAGAGATGACACCACTTTTCACTTGTATATTCAGATACCTCTAAAAACTCCAGCTACCTATTGAGAAAATTATTGTACTTTAAGCCTATTATCCTCAGCTTTTGGAGGCAAGAATTCACCTAAATGGAAAGGTGGATGGAAATGAAAAAAGTGCTTTGGAAAATGGGGGGGATTTAGGAATAAACTGTTAAGAAAAGAACATACATACCAGCCAACAACTAAGCAGCTGTAAAAGCTTCCTGAGCATGACATGCAGCAGAAAATTGCCATTTAGTCATTAGTACAGTGGTGACAGTATGTAAAATGGGCAGGGATGTGCTGGATTTCTAGGAATACATGTGAATCACTCCCATTTTCTCCTCTAAAGTGCCAATTTTTTATCCAATTTCGTTTAAGGGCTATGTGGGCCTAGATAGGATAGGCAAGCCATTTATTTTAAATTCTTTCCTAAATTCTAGCATGCCCCTGTTTAAGATGGCAGCAAAATGGGCTATTTCAGAAATTCCCAGATGTTCCAGGGTGCTGCATTCTGGAGGCACCAGGAACAGCTGAGCATTTCTGCACATTTCTCACATCCCTCTCTCAATCTGCAGGCAGCAGACCCAGGAATGTCCAGCCCCACTGAGCCATTTCCCTTCAGGTTGCAGGAGGAATTTGCCAGGAGGCAAAAATCAGCAGTTAAAATGCACCTTCTTAGGGGATTTTGGGTTGGCTTTTTTTTTTCAGTCCTGAATTACACACTTGTTATCCTTCAGTAATTTCTTAAATTTCAAATTTCATCTCCTACCTTTAATTAAGGATCTTCAGTAAAAATGCAGGTTTAAGCATTAGTTCCACCACAGGAAAAGCTCTCCCAACACCTTTTTTCTGCCTCAGAAGATGGGCTGTATGAAGCCATTACCATTAAGAGCTGAGAAAAAACTGTTTTTCACCATTTAATGGGATTTTAATTAAAAGCTGAAGTTGCTTTGTTGTTTCCATTACGGGGAGAAGGTCATGCTGCTGCTTCCAGAGCTGTTGAGGTAATGACCATTAATTTCACCTTCATTAACAACTCCTCTGCCACTAAAGGCACTTCCAGGACTCCAAAGACATGGAAATGGGAGAATCCTTCTAGGAATGCACATCCTACATGTGGCCTCCTGAGAGAGCCATAGGAAAAGGTAAATAATAATAAATATGAGCTGAAATCTCACAGTAGATATTGATGACTACACTGTCCTTATCCAAAATCAGGAATGTGCCTGAGGATTGCATTTATAGAGAGGCAAAGTCCTTGGCACAGCTGGATTTACCAGCAGCCTATTCTTAGAATTTAAAATATTCTGAGTAACTTGAATAAATTAATTATAAACAAAAGTGTCATCCAACTCTCACTGAAGCCAAACTGAATGGGCTACTCCAAATTCAGTGTTCTTTGTCAAATCCTATTGTAGCAGAAAACTGCTCATTTCCTAATGTTTAATAAGGAAATTGTATTGCCCAGCACACAAATCTTTATTTAACACGAGGATAAATAAAAGCAAGAGGAATGATGGGGCTCTGAGTGAGCTGGGCTAGTGGAAGGTGGCAGGGGCAGAATGAGATGAGCTTTAAAGTCTCCTCCAACATAAATTATGGATTACCAAGGAGCAAAACAAAGCCTCATTTCCCAGAGATCCAGGCTGTACCTCAGCTGTTCTCACTTCTCCTGGAGGAAACATGAATGAGTCTCTTCTATGCAGACACCACTGTAAATAAAATCTCTAAATAGCTTTGTCATATTTGAATGAGTTTAATCAACAGGCTCAGCAGTTAATTAGGTAGGGACCAACAGCTGCCCAGGCAGAGTGATCCCACCTCCTTACTGAGGAAAACCAGGCAGGAAATCCAAACAAGACCAAAGTCAGAGAATCAGCAGCTCCAGGATAAGGCCCTCAGGTTAAATGCTTGATATCCATCATTTCAGGGGAATATGGGTTCAAGGCAGATGGTGTAGACACAACTAAAACTGCTCAGAGGAAATGAAAGAATGCTCTGTGACAGGAAATCAAAGAGAGCCACTGGTGAACACCCAGAGCATCACTGTCCACTGCAGCTCCTGGCCAAGGGGTGACCTGGGAGTCCTCCCTGGGGAGCACAAAGGGAAGGAATGGGAGCCAAGGATTCCAAACCTCAGCCAGGAGCATTTCCACATTTGCACAAAAGGTTGTGACACTTGTGGCAGGAGCAGGCAGCCAGGAGCCACCTTCCCATCCAGCCAGGAGTGTTCCCTGCTCCCTCCTCTCCCTTTCCATCCTACCAGAGCCATCCCAGACCTCTCCTGACAAGGCTCATTACAGGGAAAAGGAGGTGATGAGGGTGATAAAGAAATTCTGATTCCAACCTGGAGAGAGGATAAAAGTTAACTTATTAACAGCTGACAACATCAATTTGCCCCAGCAGTGAGGAGCTCCACTCCCAGCTCTACAACCACCCACTCACCTTGGCTTTGGGGACTGTAAGCAGAGGACAACTGAATTATCAATAAAAACTTGAGGTGAAATGCAACGTTTCTGATGTTTTTTTCAAACCCTAAACTCGAGTATTGTCTTTATTGCAAAATCAAACCTCCAGCCTGAACTGAACTCCCAGCTCCAGATTGAGCAACGTGATTTATGCATCATCAAAAAATTCCTTAACATACAATGATCTTCTAGCACAGGGGGGAAATATGCAACATCAAAACACATTTTTTTTTTTTTTTTTAGAGCACACTAATCCTTGGCTTTGACTTCTAGAATTCACTCTAAATACTTGATACTCCTCAAACAACTCGTGTGGCAGAGACAGAAGGTCAGGAATGCAATGCCTGGTGTGTGATCTCAACCTACACTGCTCAAGTTTAGAAGCAGAGCTCTCCCTTCAGAGGGAAAATGAACAAGGACATACACAAACAGCTGAAAAATTATATACAGTTGGGAGAGGGAGATTTTTCCTGCAGGATTATCATAGCCTAAATATTTCTTTAAGCCCTAGCCTACCAGTAGCTGACCCAATATTGTTGGAGATGATGCAGTTACTTAAAAATAGAATAATCCAGCTGCACAACTGATGCAGAACAAGGCAGTCTCAAGTCTGGACCTGAACAAAAGAAGATTTTTTTTTCCTGCCCCTGTATTTTCTGCCTGCCTTCAGCAGATTGGTGTCAACCATTGCAAGAGGAAAAGGCTGTGGATCACCATTAAACTGGGAGAGCTCCTGCAGCCTGGTTTCTTATGGAAAAAGAAGGAGTCAAGGAAGTGGGAGAGAGAAAAAAAAAAAGGTGCAAGACCATAGAAACACATTTTGCCAAGGAAAACAGAGCAGCAAAAATAGTGGTGAGGAGTTCTGGGAGGCTGACATCACACATTGCTGCTCACCATTGTCATGAAATAATTCAGATACCAACGTTTGCTGCACATGACAACCACCACAACCCACCTCCAAGCCATCCCACCTGGGCTCAGCAGGAATACAGCAGACAGGGAGAGATTTACATCCTAATATTGACTGAAAACTAAAGCAATGTATTCCTGAGGTGTATTTAGAGCTTGTTTTCCTTCATGCCCATAGATTTTTATCCAGCCAGCCACGTGCTGTTCCATGTATTTATCCAAGTCTGGGACACATCAAGGCTTTGCAGGACCTTGTGTGTGGACTCAGAGTATCCCCTCAATTAGGAAATTGGTTTTCCTGTGCTCAGCAGAGCTAAATGGAGAGAAGATTGTAGAATAAAACCTCCTGCCCCCATTTTCCATCTCAAAGCTTTACTCCTCACTCTCCAGAAGCAGTTTGTGCCTACCCTTAGATCCTGTGTTGCAAGAATTATGATTCAGCTTCACTCTAGAAGGATCAGATTTCAACAGTTGCCTCATTTGAAATCAGGCTGGCGTGGAGACAATTTGGAGGGTTTTGTGTGGCAACAGAGGAAAGGCAAGATAAATACACAGGAAACACAAAAATAGGAGAGTTTCTGTCACTTTGCAAAAAATGAGACTTGTTCAGTTGAGGAAATCATAGTCCAGGCTGCTCTGGGGAGGGACAGGGGAAGTGGCACCTGAAAAAGGTCAGAGCAGGGATGAGCAACTTCTAAACCTCCAGGGCAGGGAACTTCACCCAGAGGCTGTGACAAATCAGGATTTTGCTCAGCACTGAGAGCAGTGACAGGATGAAGCCTGCACAGTCTCTGTGCTGGGGTGTTTGTAACTTATGTTGTCTTTATAATAAGGATGCTTTTGTTCTGCACTTCAACATCTGGTCTAATGCACTTCATTCCCCTGTGCTTTTGGAAAATATGCTGTGGTCACTGAGCATTTTTAATACATTGCTAAAATATGTCACATGCAGGGCTTGCCTCCACTGCTATCCACCTCATGGCCAAATCCTTGGAACCTTACAGTAAAACAGTAATTAACAACATCTCTGGAGCATGGAAAATTCCTATTGCTTGTCTGAACAAATAAAAATAAGCTGATTTTTTCAGTCAGCTGTGATAACCAATAACTACTCTCTTTTGGGAATTACCCCAACTCTACATCCACAGGCTTGTTAAAAATTAGCTCTTGTGCACGGGGCTTCCCATGGGTCACACAGCTCCTCCTGAACTTTGGAATAAAAATGGCATTTCCTGAATTTCCCTTTGCTACCAGCAGAGGATTGCCTGCAAAACAAAAGAGTGAAAAGCAATTTTAACTTGTGACTTTTTTTTAACCACTTTATTACTGGGAAAGGCTCGGGAGACAAAAAATGCCCAACCTTTATTTGAATTGGTTTTGTTCAAATGGTGTTAAAACCACTATTAAAACCTGACTACATTCTAGGGACAGAAAGTAACACATCCCTCTTGGAATTTTAATTGTATGTAACCCAAGAATCTCTGTGTTTATCTCTGTTCTGCTTGACCAGGGAGACCTGTCAGTGCCTCAATACCTGAGTGCAGCTTCCAGCACAACAACAGCCACATCCTGAGAACAGGGAAAGCCTCCACTTCCCAAAGTCACCTCCAGTTAAAACAATCCCACGTCTGTGGAAACAGCTTTGAACAGCCCTAAATCACTGGGCAAAACAGGAATAAAAAGCACAATCCACAGAGAATGTTATAGCTGCTGAATTTCACAAGAGCTCCACATCCTTCTGTCAGAACCCATCTGTATTTCTTTTTTCTCAGCTTGCACAGGGCAGATTTTTAAACTTTATTTTATAAAGGAAAAGCCCAGATAGAGCACAGATACCCAAAATATTTGTCAGCAGGTACAGAACTTCTCAGTGTCACAATTTTCACTATGAAGCAATGTCCACCTGGTTTATCCCATTTTACCACTGATACGTACACAGGGACAAAGGGGGTTAGCCTGGAGAAACAGTGGGAAAAAATGGAGGAATTTTGATAAAAAAAACAAGAGTTTGCTGGTCACTTGGCTATTGCAGCATGGATCCAGCACCTGGGCTAGTGGAAGGTGTCCCTGCCCATGGAATTAGACAATCTTTAAGGTCCTTTCCAATCCAAATCATTCCATAATTGATGATTTAATGCCTGACAGTGCTCCCACAGTGAGCTGGGCCTCTGAGGGAAAAGCAAAGGTTTGTGCACTTCTCAGGCTGACACTGCTGCTGTAAATTCATTTCCTGAGGCAGCACAATCCTGGTGAAATTATTCCCAGGTAGCTGACAAGTCTCTGCATGAAGCTGTAGGAACATTCCCAGCTACCACTTCCTAGAGCACACACACAGTGCCACTGAGAGCATCCAGCAAAATCCTCCTCTCTTCCCTCCTCCTTCCCCTGGAGAAACTCAAATATTTGATGCCAAAAGTGGTGGATTAAGGAAAACACAGTCACTGAGAGCTCTCAGGTCCAAGCTACTACAACCCCAGTCAGTGGAGAGTAAATTAAATTACTGACATTTCTCCAAATGGGGATTAAAACATTCCCTGGGTTAGCACAAACTGTGTCTAATCCAGCTAAGCACAACAAATACAGCACCTTTCTCCTTTTTCTTTTCTTTCTCATGTTTCAGCTCCAGCCTTTTTTAACTGAGACACTTCCAGCTCCAGGGCTTTGCCAGGAGAGGAATGATGACCTTGGGCAGCTCATTACTTCTGGGGAGAAATCCTGTCCTGTCAAGCTGTCTGAAACCAGGCTCACTAAAAAAAATAACAACATGAGAAATCAAGCACCCCATGCTTTTCATGACAATTGTATGTGCTCCAGGTTAAAAAGTTGGTGGGTCCTGCTAAATTAAGAGCTGTGTTTGCTATGAAAATGAGGAATGTAAGTCAGGAACAGTGGATTCAGGTGGCAAATAATCCTAAAAAGCTGAAGAATCAGAACCCCAAGACAGATCATCAAATATCAAGGAGAATTCAACACTGCTGGTGAAGCAGAAAGCAGAATATCAGTATTTGCTCCACACCCCCTTTTCCCAACCATCACTCAGGCAGTCTGTAAATTAAACTGAACACGAGGCAGGTATTCTATAAGAGAAAAACAGATCAGAGCAAAACCTAATTAATTTTCACAGCATACCATGACTAATCTTAGCATATATGGTACTGGAATAGCAATCACTGAGTACAAATGAAAACAGTGTTGAACCCTGTCCTATTTTTAATCAGATGAAAGCCACAAACCCAGCCTTGCTTCTGCTTAGTGCTGCGTTTTCTTCTACCCTGATGGTTTTTACAGCTGGAGAAATGGCTACTTGCAGCATTGCTGTGCTATAAAAAATGACTGCTCCTTACACTGCTGGGATTACAGTGGAGTGTGTCACTGGAAAGGAGGGATGGTGGAGGCAAAGCAACATTTCTTGGGACATTTAACTCTTGCTGGGCTGTATCAGATCAGATCAGAGTGAAGATGTGCTTGGAAATTCTTGAGTTTCTCTGGTATCGAACTGTATTTGCAGAGTTCTGTAGGGAGCCAGAATAAATCCCAAATTAAACCATTTAGATGGTGCCTCACAATATTTTTAATGATATTTGAGGGCAAAATATGAGGGCAGATATTTCCCATGATTAATTTTGCCCTACAGGGCTCACAAAAGCTGTTCTGCACAAAGAGCAGCTCCCAGTTCAAAGACTTTCCTCATTTAACAGTGGGTTTTTTTTTTAATGCATTAAATAAAACCACTGTTAGTCACATTTTAGCCTGGACATTTTCATATTTGCAATGGCAGCCTGGAGTGTGGAAATGGAATAATTAATCCTGATTTGCTAAACCCACTTTTTAGCCAGGTCAGCATGCAATATAGCATTACAAAAACCAGATTCATTTTGTAACAGAGAAAGGTGCAAGATCTCTCTCCTACCTTCCACTTCTCTTCCCTCAGTTTCCCACTTGGGAAAGCAAGTGAAAGGTGGAGGGGGCAGTCAAAGTGTTTAAATGCCTTTTTCTTTTGGGAAACACTCAACACTATATGCTCTATCCAAGAAATAACCTGCTGAGAGGTGGAATGTCCAAGATACCTTCTTCTGAAATACCAGCTCTGCTCTCAAGAAATATTCTCCAAGAGCGGGTATCTCAAAGCACCTTCTTGCTTATTTCCCTATGGAAAAATCAGGATATTCCTCTCTTGCTGGCCATTTCTCCCTGACACACTCCCACTTCCTACAAACCCTTCTTTGCCCAAGCCAACCCAGAAGGAAAGCAGCAGAATTCCAGCCTCCAATCCCAATGAAAATCAAGCTGAGCACCACCAAGGATCCCAGTTTGCCTGGTGGAAGCAGGCATGAGGGAAAGGACACACCTTTGGAGTGTTTCCCTGAAGGCCTCTTGGGTAGTGACTCCTCCATGGAATGTGTGGATGTGTGGAGCACATTTTCCAAACTGTTACTGACACTGTTGACGGGGGTCTCCGACCTTGGAGTCACCTGCAATGGAAAATACAAAAATCCATTAAAAGAAATAAATGATGGGAACACACAAACATCCCACCTTCTCTGGAGTGAGGGATCCCCAGGGAAGGCACTCAGGAGAAGTTGGTTTCTCTTCAAACTGAAGGTGTTACTCCTGATATTCCCCAAGTAAAAGTTCAGGGAAGTGGTTTCAGTCAGCAGCTATTCACAAACTCAGATTATCTTGGCTAATCTAAAAAGATACTTACAGCATAATTCTTTTGGAAACAATAGTCCCCCGGCAGTCAGCTGGAGAGAGATTGCAAGACCTTTAACCTCTGCACACCACAGATTTTAACTTTTCCACAAGAAAACTGGGGAAAAGGGCTCTTGGAAAATGTCATTTTTATCTCATGTCACTTATGGGTGGGTTTTGGATTGGGGTAGAGTTCATTTTCTTCATAGTAGCTGGTGTGAGGCTGGTTTGGATTTGTGCTGGAAGCTGTGGATAACTC